>JAODUJ010181935.1:0-10743 GCA_027564615.1 Psolus chitonoides
ATGACTTGCCTTTAGTATTATTTACTAATATCATGTTGTGCAAGCAATATATTCAGTCACGCAGATAATATCCCATAATATCTCCCAGTGCCTCTACACGCGCGTTACACTTTTTCGGCAAGCTGTCGCATCTATATAAATATACAAAATCTTTGGTTATATAGTCCGTGACATCATAATTTCCTATCATGAATAAACGAATATTGCCAGTGTGTATGCAGCCCTGGAAGTTACAAACATGACGGACTCAGCGCATGAGCAGTCGGCTGGAGAGTATCCCGTATTGTTCTGCTCCAAATAAGACAGGAGCTGGTCTTTGATGATGGACACAAACATGTCGGCCTCAGCGCATTCAGCAGGAGAGTATCCCGTATTGTTCTGCTCCAAATAAGACAGGAGCTGGTCTTTGATGAAGGACACAAACATGTCGGACTCAGCGCATGAGCAGTAGGCTGGAGAGTATCCAGTATTGTTCTGCTCCAAATTAGACAGGAGCTGGTCTTTGATGATGGACACAAACATGTCGGCCTCAGCACATTCAGCAGTCAGCTGGAGAGTATCCCGTATTGTTCTGCTCCAAATAAGACAGGAGCTGGTCTTGGATAATGGACACAAACATGTCGGACTCAGCGCATGAGCAATGGGCTGGAGAGTATCCTGTATTGTTCTGCTCCAAATAAGACAGGAGCTCGTCTTTGATGATCTCCATGACCTTGGTGAGCTGAGAGGTCAATGCGATAGGATGATAGTCAGATGGATGGAGTTATCGCCTTTCTTAGGGATCGGGGTAACATGTGCGAGCTTCCATGAAGAAGGGAAGATACCTGCGAAGTATGAAAGCCTGTGAAGTTTATTGAGAACAGGAGCAAGTTCTGAGGCAAGTTGTTTGAGAACGACAGCTGGGACTAATTTTCACCTACTCTAATCTTTTCATGCTCAGTAACAAGCAAAATGGCAGTCCTCTCTAACTAATTAGTTCAGTTATCTACAGGTGCAGGAAACTAACTATGGCTCATCGATGAACCTTGAAGCCAAGTGTGATCATGGATGAACTCCGGAGATAGCTTGCCTTCTCTTTTCAAATAGTGTTAAAAGGGCAACGATGTCGTTCAGGAAACCAACTATGGCTCATCGAGGAACCCTGAAGCTAAGTGTGATCATGGATGAACTCCGGAGATAGCTCGCCTTCTCTTTTCAAATAGTGTTAAGAGGGCAACGATGTCATTCAGGAAACCAACTATGGCTCATCGATGAACCCTGAAGCCAAGTGTGATCATGGATGAACTCTGGCGATAGCTCGCCTTCTCTTTCAAATAGTGTTAAGAGGGCAACGATGCAGGCGTGTAACCATACAATCCCATCCTGACCCTGGGACGCTGGTTTAACATCCCCATCTGATTAACGTGGGTGAGACTCTCAGCCTTCAGCCACTTACCTAAATGCTGTGAGAGGTGGTAGCAACCTGACCGTCACCACTGCAGGACAGCCGTGCCAAACCTAACCAATAAACCCAATGTTTCCCGGATGCTCTCCCACTACAACAAAACCATCAACAACTGCAGCAGAGCTTTTTTGATGAAACCAGAAATTGTGAAACCATCAACAACTGCTGCACAGCAGGACTCGGCCTGGATCCGAACCCACACCTTCTGGCTGCTAGAAGATCCTCCAACCACTCCGCCATGCAGTTGAATAATTATATGATATTATAATTGTATATACTTATATTTAACTTACTTTGCTGCTTCACAATTCTGAACACTAGCAATCCAGCTAAGGATGTCAAGAGCCAACCTCTGACCTTGGGGACTAAGGTCGCTGACCTCCTCACATACAACAATACGTAACAGCTTATGATGGAACTCAGTGTTCTCTAACATGGCACCCCTCTGAAACCTGGGAAAAAATATATAAATATCAGGACACATTCCGAAGAGTGCACCCCACAGAATTAATCAGATGATTTGGGCACACTTTACCAGTAAATGTCAACATGTACATAATAAATACAAAACACTTGATTAATTCTTGTAACATTTGAGTTCAAATTGGTGTTATCTTAGGCATGATTACAAGGTTGAGTACAACCAATAGTTGTTGTTGTTATATGTTTAACATCAATTTTCCACACTAGTGTGGGTTTGACAGGGGCCTTGGCAAGAAATGTAGGAGGACAGATGTATGGGAGGAGGGATAGCTCGGACGGTAGAGCTCCGCGGACTACAGATTGAGAGGTTGCGAGTTCAAATCCTCTCAGGATCACTCAGCTTTTCTGGTGTGTCATTGGGCAAGGCACGTTATCTCCACCGCTCCTCTCCACCTGGGTGCTAAGTGGGTACCTGCGAGGTGTAACTTGTGAATTTGGCACTGATCATCGTGTATTTGTGGGTCATACAAGTTATTCCAATGACCAGGGGTAATGTCTGTAAAGCCCTTTGAGAGACTACGTCGGTGTAAGGCGCTATATCAAATGTCAGATATATGCCCTTCCTAACCGTCTCCTCAAAGAGGATCTAGTCAACAATTGAATACAGAGTCACCAACTCAATATGTGGGATAACTAGAATTCTATTGATGAGAATACCAGCTTAACCAATTCAACATACGATGTAACCTATTACCTAACTTAGAAACAATGAAACATTAATAAGTTTGGGTGGTACTCTCTCTGTCCATCATTTTTTCAGCTCTTGAATGTCCCAACAACATGGTACCATCTGAGTGCTCCAGTCCCTGTCAGCCCAGCTGTGCAGAGCCAGAGGGTCCCCAGAACTGTCCCTTCAATGGGTGTCTTGAGACCTGTGTGTGCCCTGAAGGTTTGGTGCTGCAAAAAGATAACTGTGTACAGGAAGAGGAATGTGGATGTTTTGATGGCAGCCAGTATTACTTGGTAAGGAATCGTCATAATATACCAAACTTAAATATATTATAGCATTATGTACCTTAATTGTGTTCCCTACCAGAATGGGGAGGGGGAGAGTTTATGTGTGTGCTCTGAATGCTTGTTGCTGCAAAAGGACTAATGTATACCTGACAAGAATGTTAACAATAGTTTGAGACCATTAATCTGCCATAAATCTACTGTATTGGATGAAAATAGAAATATTATCACTTATAATTATAGTCATTCATCGTTCAGGCAAATCCTGTATGTATGCATGCGTATATTTGCCTCCCTGCCTGCCTGTAGTGTCAAGTATGTGTTTTAAGCAGTGTTATGGTGATGTCATACTTGGGCCAAGGTTATTTGATGTCAACTGGGGTACAACACTAAAAACGTTGTTCCCACTATATATCAGCAGTGGGGCCTGCTTGCGGTCAGCTAGATATTGCAGCGTGAAATGGAATTATAAATATAACTGGACAGGAAGTATGTTAAATGCATATACACATGTGGCCTTGTATGTAATGGGGACACTTTGCCCACTAGCATGTGTTCAAGTTGGCAATGTTTCATGAGGGAACAACTTGTCAAATGAGAAATACTGTAGTATTGAGACCTACCTTTGTATACTGATAATAATGATAATGAACTACACTTATATAGCACTTTATACAACCCGAAGGGTCGTTTCCAAGCGCTTCATCATTACCCTGGCCATTGATAACTTGACAACCCCGCACAATGTGCGCAGCCCAATCTGTTTGATCGTGACGTACGTCACAGAAGCGTGTCTTCTGGGGGACATCTCATAGCATGCTGCCAGAGTCCAGCACAACGCTATATTACAAGTCATCTCACAAGTCCCCGATTAGCACCTGGGGGAGAGTGGCAATGAAAGTAAAGTGCCTTGTTGAAGGGCACAAAGGCAAAGCTGATCAGTTGGTCCTGGGAGGATTCAAACTCACAATCTTTTGATCAGTGGTTTGGAGCTCTACCATCTGAGCTAATCCCCCTCCCAAATGCTACCCAATGCTTATAACAAAGGTGAAATGGAAACAAAAATATTATGGCCATACTATTTTGGAATCTGGAAACATCTTCTGGTTGCTTTAACAGGTTGGTGAGATCTTCATAGATGATAACTGTACAGTGGAGTGCACATGTTTAGGAGCAGATAGTGTAAACTGCAGCAGTCTAGCCTGTGGAGACTACCAGGAATGTGCCATAGAGGATGGTATGAGAGACTGTTACTGTATTGAAGGATACATTGAAGTTGATGGAACTTGTGAAGAAAGTAAGTTAATCTGGTTGTTAGTTAGTAAAATAACCAAGGTTTGTGTGAGAGACTTTTAGTGGGTCCTGAACATTGATATGTTAACTAGATATGCACTTGCATAAAAAAAAGTAATGGTCAACTAAAAACATGGTCAGTTGATGCAATAATTGTTGGTGCAAAAGTTGTTATTACATTGTGTTCCTACCTCAAATAATATTTAGCCAAATTTGAATCTTTAGGAGCTTTTTAGGTCCAAATTTGGTATTGATTTTCTAAACAATGTAGCTTATATAGTCCACAGTCTTGCATGAGGGGAGAAGCCCATAACACCAATTGCAAAAATGAAATCCCTCATGCATATAATCTCTAAGTGTCGATAAACTTCATTTTCAAGTGTCTCTACTGTCTGAACTTCCTCTACCTCAGGCTCTGCTTCCAACCAATAAGTCTCTGCCCATGTTGTTTACATTGGTGGTCATGGTAGTGTTCTAGGCAGATGTGTGAAGAGGGAAGTAAAAAAATCAGTGAAGCTTGCACACCTAATCCGAGGCACCTGCCATACACCTGATATGTCGGGTATGAAATTTGCTGAGTAGGTAATGGGCATGTCTTGGCATGTGTAATAAAGAGCCTATCCCTTAGTTTGAAAGGTTCTAGCTCAAAATGTAACTTCCACAAATGATACTAAGAGTATAAGGGTACACTTTTTGGGTGGAATAGTTGTCTCCACAGTGACTTCATTTGTTCAGGTGAATTCAGTTTTGTATTAATGAGCCTTTGTCATGACCACAATTATATTGGTGTGATCCAAAAATGGCGATCAGTGGAAGAGGTAATCACTGGAAAAGATCAGCAAAGACAATTAGAACTGATTGCTGACAACCTTATCTGAACGAATGTATGTGTACATATGTTGCATCCAGCTATGAATTAGTTTGAGCCTCATGATATGAGGGACATATAAGGTTTCACTATTTTTGTTGTTGTTTCTGTGTATGGGGGGAGGGAGGGGGGTGGGGGTAGGTCCCACAATTGTTGCAGGGCAAAGGTATATACATTTGTTACTAAGCCAATAGCCAGCATAGTGATGAATTGTGACCAGTTCCTTCCACACCACCTATCCTTTGCTTGTCGAGGAACCCTGGAGCCAAGTGTGACCATGGATGAACATGGGCGATAACTCGCCTTCTCTTTTCGAACAGTGTTTGGAGGGTAACAAGGCAGGCGTGTAACCATTCAATCCTGGAGGACGTGAGTGAGACTCTCAGCCTTTAGCCACTTTCCTAAATACTGACAGAGGTGGTAGCAACCTGACTGTCACCACTGTAGGTCAGCCGTGCCGAACCTAACCAACGAACCCAATGTTTCCCCAAATAAATTGCTCTCCCACAACAATGAAACCATCATCAACTGCAGTACAGCTTTTTGATGAAACTAGAAATTTGTGAAACCATCATCAACTGCCGTACAGCTTTCTGATGAGCAAGCAGACACCGAGTGGGATTCGTACCCATGACTTCATAGTGCAAGAGGAAAACTTATTCCACTGCACCATGCTACAACCTTAAGGTGGACTGAGAGATGACATCAGGTTCAAAGTAGGTTGAGCCTGACCTCAAGCCAGAGACATCATGTAGAGCAGGGATTCCCAACCTTTTTCTACTGGGGTACCATTTCCCATTTTCCTGGTCCACTGAGTACCACTGTACCCAATTCCAGCGGTGTAGCAAGACGGACAGCGAGGGGCCCCCAAACCAATGGTTTACTATCTGAGCGGAGCGCCACCATGGGTTGGCGCGTAGCATCCACAGATTTTTCCGCCCAAAAGACCCCCCAGATTGCAGGAAATGGCACTTCCTGAGCCTTCAGAGGCTGTATCGAAACCATCTATTGAGATATCACGTTTCTGTACCCGTCGAATTCACACAAATATTCACAAATAACCAAATACATTGTACATGGCACGATACACATCACATTCACATGACTGGCTGTTGTTACTTCATACAAGTAAGTCATATAGGACTCTTTTAGAGTCAGAGGTGTGTTAAGACGGTAGGCAGAGTTACGAGTTTCGATACCGAAACAAATTGTCGCATTTGGTTTGGGTCCCCCTGAACCCCCGGGGTCCCTGGACATTGTCCACCCAAACCAAACCACCCGCTTGCTACGCGCCTGTCCATTTCCGTGGTCCACCGAGTACTACTCACTGTACCATAATCCACCTAAATTAGTGTTTGTTTGCGATACAGATACGATCATACAACAATGCTATTATCCCCACACCATGCATTCATACTGAATACACACACACGACTTGCACAGATGTCTCCCTTGTATACTAAGTGTACGTATTCTATACGTATGAGCTATACGATGTACAATGTATTAAGTTTAGTGTGGCTTGTATACCTATAGGTAACACGAACAATAAGACTCGTTGAATTTATTGAATACATGCACAATGGCTAATAACGAACAGTTGTAATTGTATGACATGCCGTTTTGAATTTAATTAATTATTGTGCAAAAACTGGGAGGGGGTGAAGCAAAAAAAAGTAGCACACTGCGTACCACCAAGAAAGTCCAAATGTACCACTGGTGGTACGCGTACCACAGGTTGGGAACCCCTGTGGTAGAGGAACTACTCCAACAAGATCTTGAATGATAAGACTATACCCTATATAATGTCCTAGCCTCTAACCCCTAGCCAAAAATATTGATAATCTCACTTCAACTTGAAAACATTAGTTTCTATATAATGACAAAACCTTCCACAAATGCTCTTTGGGATCATACTTTAGTAGTCTTTTTCAGGCAGAGTGTCCTAAGTATGTCACCAAAATCAGCAATGGGGAAGAGCATCCTACATCAGTAGGTAGGTGAAAGTTACAATCAGCTTGACCTTCAGCAAATGACCTTCAAATTGGTGTGTACCAAATGTTGACTAATGTACCAAGTTTCATGTGAATCCAACATTGTTTAGTACTTTGACCTCAAATGACCCCTGATGACCTTCAACATTTCCGCCACCAAATGTTGACTATATGTACCATGTTTCATGTAAATACAACAATATTTAGTTTTTTGACCTCAAATGACCCCTGATGACCTCCATGTCCATCTGACACTCTTTAGTATTCTGGCCAAAAATGACCACTAGATGACCATCTGCCCAAAATCCCTGAATACCCCATAGGTAGCACTACCAAAGTAATATTATGACAAACACTCAACACTGTACAATCAAAACTGTGGGAGAGGAAGAATATTGCATGTTTCCAGTTGATAGCCTCTGTTGACCCCTACATGACCTTTGACCTGAACTTCTGGACACAGTTTGATGGCCCACCACCCACTGGTGATCGTGTCCAAGTTCTGTCGAAATCCGTCGAAGCGTGTACGCATGGCAGCAATTCAACCAACTGTTGACAGATAGACTGACGCAGCACGATCCCAATAGCTCCCACCAGCTGAATTGATAGCTGGTATGAGCTAAAAATGTAGTCCCACCTTACCGAAATATAGTATCTATTAATTTATCGAAACTGAATCAGAAAACTTCCTGAATATTGGCAGTGTAATGCACAAAATTAGCGGAGATGACAATTTATTTTTTTCGTTATTGATAATTTTGTTAAATCAATGTTATTGCGGCGATTTTTTTTTCTCGCAGTTTTCTTCATTCTCCGTGAACAACTCGTTATTCCGTGATTTTTCTCCTTGTTTGATATCACGGAAAACTTATGGCTTTAGGTATAGCAATGATACACTTGCCTGCGATAAAAATACAATTTTTGATGGGATTGTGACCGAACGCAAACAAAATTGGCTTTGCCGTGGCCTAGAATGGTTGCAGATCCCAGATTTACCTCATGCAGGTTGAGAATGCCCTCCTTGAATTTCTATGCACAAACTGTATTGGGAAGCCCTTGAAGGTATGGCCGTCTGGGATTGCCCTTCTTATGGCATGTTGGAACTCTTCATTTCCGGCCGTGACCCCAGTTGACCTCTCTAACTCGTAAGCGGCCAGTGCTTGATTCAGAAGATATGAGAGTTCATCATCCCATGCAGTTGTTAACCCCAGATCCTGCAGAAAGAGAAATAGAAAAACAAATTATAAAATCTGATTATTCCTAAGGGTCATGGTTCCAGCTATGACCCCATCTGACCTCTCTAACTCATTATCAATGATAGCTTGGTTCAGAAGATACAAAAGCTCATCATCCCACACAGTTGTTAACCCTAGATACTGTAGAAAGAGGTAATGTATGACTTCAAAGTAATAAGCCCAAAACAAGAATTCAACATTGAACAACTAGTATTAATTAGCAAGAGCATTATGGCCTGATGGGTAAGGCTTCGTTCTTGTGATACAAGAATCGTGGGTTCGAGTCCCGATCATGTTGTGTTCTTAGGCCAGGCACTTTATCTTGATTGCCTCTCTCCACCCAGGTGCATAAATGGGTACCAGCATACATGTATGTTGAGAATGTAAACTAGACTCGTTGTATGAGAGGATTGGTGGACTCCCCACAACAGATTGTAGTCTGGCCCAAATGCTAAGGAAAGAGAGATGGGCACTCCGATCATATCTGTAATCGACCAATTTACATTTTTACCGAGTACTATTTTCTGAAAGACAGACAGGACGTTCTAACGAAGGGAGATCCATAATTCAGATGCGCTATTGTTCCTCGAAGACTGTTGTACCTAATGTTGTGACCTCTAAGAAGACTATTCTGAAGGTTCATTTGTTATAAACCAGACATTCAGAGAGGTTAGGGATTCATCGCAACCAAAATACCAAATATCAAAAAAGCTATCTAATTTCATAGAATTTCAGGCTTTTATCACTCTTGCCCTCACATGAACTCATTTTCTCATTCTGTAAAGAACACATAGCAAGATCTCGTTTCCATTATTGTTTATTGCAAATTTTGATTTATAATGTTCAATTGAAAAACAAATGTTTAAAATACTGTTGCATAATGAGGTAGTTCCAACGTAACGGAAATGTTATGTTGCATACCACACAAGTTTGGGTGACACCAACTGTAAGCAGCAGTCCCTTCATTGTACACTGATATGTTGCCTTACCATGTGTTCCCCTATCTATTACTGACTGGCGAAAACTCGTGCTCGGTTTTACACACTAACTCTATGTAGTACAGTCATTTTCAGATTTAGGTCATTTACAGCAAGATTATAGGTCTCCCAAATCCTGTAATTAATAGCCCAATAATTTTTCATCAGTAAATGGGATGTTCAGAAATTAGGTCTTATTTTGGGAATATAATGATATGAAATTAACATCTGTATGATGCATATTCTCTCTTTCACTGTGCATCGTGCACATGAAGCCATACCTAATATTTCTAATGCTTTCACTTCAGAATCCCCTCTACTTCAACCAAAGCATTAATGATATCAAGAAAAATGATCACATACCTTTCTGTGGTCCACAACCAAAGCTCTGATTTGTAGTTCCAAGTCATTACTGACCAATGAAAAGTCCAGAGGATTAGGAATCAGGGGTACTGGGTGTGGCCATAAAGACTACAAAGAAAACAAACTGAGATGCTTCATTCTGAACCACATGTGAATGCTTTAGCAGAAACAGATGGAAATCATTGAAGAAATCATGTTGTATCACACACACTAACCTTATTGATCGTGTGACATAGTACATTATTCATGAAAAATTGTTTACTATTATTCCTATATGTTAAATATACCTAGGGCCGGATTCACAAAGACTTCCACATTTGCCTATGCCAATGACAAAGTCTGTACGCACTTTCGTAAGTGATATTACAAAGCTTACGTGCACTGTACGTAAAGGTAAAAGTAGCGTAAACAGTTGATTTTTGCGTAGCCAATAACTGACCTTCTCACAAAGTGGCCATGCCCAATTATTACCAAGAGCATCATGCATGTATCCTTGACTACTATAGAAATGCAAAAATCAAACTTATTATGCACACAGTCTAAGGCGCAGGAGTCGGCTCACACTGTCATATTGTGGAATGGCCTTTACGCACTGTGTTTGTTGGCTACGTACGGTGTGAACAAATGCAACAACACAAATTTAACTCAAATTATTATGATAAGCATGTCTATTCAAACCATTATTTCTAGAATTAAGACATAAATGAGAGTTATGAATTGGTTATAGCATGTAGAATTTATTTCTCCGCAAGCATAGTGGGTTCTCCTATTGATATATTGTTGCAAAATAGGTTAATGAGTGAAGAAACTATAATGATACTAGTACACAGCAGGGCTTTAGGCAGCCCGTGCAACCGTGATTTGCACGGCCTAACCAACAAAAACATGGCCCATATTCGCCTGAACAGGCCCCTTGACTACACGCTAATGCGCAAAGCATTCAACAAAGTGGAACACCCTGGATTCCACAAATCACGACCTACGAGCATATTCCTACCCGAAACTCTGGTACACGGTGGTCCAACCACGACACTTTTTGTGCGTGCCGCTACGGGGGCCGCCCTAGTATAGGGTTGAGTTTTGACCTTACATCGATTTTCAGATTTCTATATGCAAATATGTAGACTGCGTG
>JAODUJ010182045.1:0-10743 GCA_027564615.1 Psolus chitonoides
TCAGTAACTACTGTTCCGTGATTTCACATGTGTTAGGAATTAAACACTTTTGTCAGTAGTGACTGTTGGAGGCTATGTACATCGGTTCGTGTTCACCTAAACTGCCCATTTAACAGTGTCAACAGTGAACAGATTTCAACAAACAGGGTGGAGCTTTAGTCGACTTTATTTAAAATATTTACAAATGTTTTATCTGGAGGTACCGCTGCTCTAAACAAAATGATGGTTACATTTTTAATATTTCTCGTTACTTTCACAATAGTCTTAAGAAAAAGTTGTATACAATTTATCAAATGCATTCACAAAATAATTCTATCAGTAAGTTCTTTGACTTTTTCTCTCAAAATGATGTTATAATCTCTACACTCTGTTACTCTCTGAGACAGATTACACTTACTGTCTGGACAGCCTCTAATTTATTTCGAAATCATAAAGCGGATTAGTTTTCTGGTTAACAATGTAACAACACCCACATCATCACTATTTCCATTTAATACTCTCCTACTTTTCAATCTGGAATATTTATTGTAAATACTTTATTTTTATCATGTAAACATTGATTGTGAATACATTTTGAAATGGGCGAGCCAGTGGGCTCGTCTTCCGATAAAAGAGAAAAAATGGTATTTGGTTGACCGTTAATGGTACCAAGGCAAGGTAATCAAAATTAAGAAGTTTCTAGCCAACTTTCACAGTTTGTTTCTTCTGGTTTTTGCTTGCTCACAAGCTTCTAGCAGTTATATTTGTTGGGCCCATAAAAATTCAAACCTCCAAAATTCAGAAATCCCATTGATAATATTTGGTCTAGTTGGTTGTAAAACCACAATTTGGTAGGTTCCCATGTCAGATATGTCAGATATGGCCTATAAATACTGCTTTAGGGGAAACTTTTCAAATCAGATAAGGGTTTCAAACTACAACCCCAATATATGGTAGAGCTCCTCCCTTGGCAGTTGCGTCGTGTTCTTAGACAAGGCACGGTACCTAGCGCCTCGGGCCGTGGGACTCGTGAGGATCCCACACTTCTAGTATAGTCCCACCGTGGACTGCTATAGGAAGTTACACAGCTACAAGCTAGCTACAATACAGCTATCCTAGATTATTCCCTAACATCGCCCATTGAATTTTCCTGAAATTTTGCCCAATCCATGAAATTCACATCAAATATGTTTATATTCTATATACAGTTAAAATTAAATCTCCAGAGTTTCTTTGTTAGAAAAGCTGTAGAAATATTGTTAAATTGTCGATTAGGCATGCCCTCGATGCACAATTCACAGAAATATTCCACTATTTTGTTCATCTTTTATAATTGCCAAATAAAACAAATTGCTACAATTTATCGCATTTCAATTTGGATTCTTTGACCCCCATGAACGCAGGGGAGTAAACAGCCAGGTAAATTGTTGACCTCCAATTCATAGTTGTTTTCATTTGTTAATTTATTCAGTGTCCACACTGCGGTGTGTTTCTTATTCTATTTTGTGGGAAATAAATGTCTTTGTAAAATTATGAAAAATTGAAGATGATATCAAATAAAATGTTGAGTTTAAACAAGTCTACTTTCTTAACTTCGCAAACTTAACGTCTTCCAACACTGTAATAAGGCAAAATCACATGATGGTTGGTAGAATAACTAAGATGTGCAATGTATACATAGTAAATCCTCTATTATCCGAACTGGGACTGCAGGTGGTTCTGATACTAAGGGAGAAGTTCGGATAATCGAGGTTTCTTCGTTTTACATGAATTCTCTCTTGTATACTACAATGTATTGAAAGTTAATATGAAGTAAATACTCAATAGGACAATTTGAGCATCCTTCAGTCATTTCTGCTAGAGAAATTGAAATATAAAATTAGTTTTTGTGTGACTTCATAAGACAGATCGAATTTTGATTCTTTCTAATCAATGCATGATATGAAATTAATATGTTCTGACACTGCCATTGATTCCACCACCAATTGGTAGCTAAGTAAGTTACTAAAATAAAAATACAATGTAAGTATATACTAGGAGAACAAGACAGTAAACTTATCAATATATAAAAAATAATCATTGATGCTATACTATATATGATGTTACAGACTATGAATGAATGTGTGGTTCTGATATTTGAGGGTTCGGATAATAGGGGTTTCACTGTATTCTAAAATAGTCTTTTATGAATCTCTATATAAACCTTTCAGAATTGTCGACTTCTAGGCGTATTACATTCGTATTAACTAAAATATTTGAAAGTAATATTTGTTACAATATACTAGTGATATATTTTCTATAAGGTGTCAGGCTACGTAAAATAACTCATTTCACTTAACTAAATAATGTCTCAGTGACAATCACATGCGTTCACTAGTTATCGCTTTATCGATTTTATATATTTTTTCCGTGGGGGAATTGGTCAATCTGAATGCAAAATAGAATCCGTTACAAATTAATACATTTTTATTGGGCAGCGTTGCCGGTAAAAACAAAGATTCTATGTTAAATAATATGCACTGCGTTGACATTTTTTCTTCTACTACTGGCGCCTAATTAGACTGGATCATAATAAAAACAACGTAGCCTACTTGTAGTCTACCATATTCCACGCTTTGAAAAGTTAGGCGTATGCCCGAAATCATTATTTATCCCCTGCATTTGTCCACATTTAATCCTAAAAATATCTGCAATATTTTGGTCCGCTAGTATTAATTCTCACCTTCATTCTGTGAAAACGAGTTATAATAATAATAACAAATCATACTTTCCACAAAATGGTCTTCCCTTGTGGTCGAAACAATCTGATTACGAAATGAGATTCGTTACCAATTTTATACTTGACTCTATACTCAAGGAAAAGATAAACACATGACGTATTTAAGAAGATTTGAGTAAACGAAATTTTCAGGGTAATTAAACTTGAAAGGTGCGGCTATATTTTTTGTGTCAGTGGTATACATAACTGACCACTGCTCCACCATAAATAGCCGGAGGCAGTACCAGTAAACAGACTAGCTACCTATACCACTCTCTTCTAATTGTTTCCACTTAATCACAATTATAGTTTTATGATCTTTACCTATCCCTCGTCACAGCAAACAAATCCAATTAAACCTAATGGCCGTACTCAAACTTGTAACTTATCTCCCTGTAGGCCCTAACAGTTATACGCGCTGCCGACGCGTGATATATTAGCTTCACGCATCGTGGCAATGGGCTAAATTAAATGAAAAATTGGTTTACAAAAAGGACGAAACGGCATCGGTGAGGAAAAACCAATTTATTAATCTAGCAATAAACCCTGCCAGCCAATCCAGATTGTTTTGTGTCGATTTATGTTGACGGATACTTTTTCTGCAGTGTTAATGAGATTGGGTAAAATCTATGAGCCGATTATGATAACAGTATCTTTACATATACACAAAAAATATTTAACTGTATGAAAAGTGAAAGTTATGGGCTGGGGAAATTTCGCCTTAAGGATAGTTGAGTAATAGTCCAACCGAAATCGATGATATAAAAAATGGTGTTAAGTAATGGATTGATTGAATAAATTTTAATTCAATTTGTAGATCAGTAGGTGTAACGTCTACCCAAGATGTTATTTTTGTATAAGGAGCTGTGGGATTTAAATGTTCCATAAATTGTAACGGAACCAAATCGGTAGCCGGTTGAAAGTTGGATATGGATTATAATAGTCTAGGTAAGGACCTATAAATATTTTAGAAAACAGTCGATGCTTGTTTGAAGGATAAGTCATGTCAGTGAAGCCTTGTTAATGGTGAATTAATAATGATAATAAAAGTAAGATAACATGAGCATTTTTACCAGCAAAATCCTCTAAATAATAATTTCAGAGATATTGTAATATGAAACTGATGCCGCCAGGAAGATGTCGTTTTGAAGCAGTTGGGATGGCATAAGCCGAGTTACGTAGTAATTACGATTCTTCATTCGTCCGAATGTGTCACCATAGAACGTTTCCTAAACAGGTTGTATTTTTGAACAGCTAGAGCAAGAATCTGAGTTTGGAATAATAAGCATTCAGTTTTTACACGTTTTTCGAACTTTTCACTCTAGGAGGAGTGATAGTATCTGAATCAGCAAACAATAGCTACATTTATCATTTAGACTTATAATAATACCACTATGTTACTTTCATTCATTTGATTCATTGAATATGTCATATTATAAAACAAAAGTATATATAAAAAACTTCCATGGATGTTTTTTTCTCATAAAGAACAATGAAAACATATATTGGGATCTCCGTTATGGTAGAAGAAAAGTAGTAGTAGAGCCTACCCAAACATAGATATTCGCTTTAGCACACCTATGAATGATAAAGTAAACCAATATTTTATTACACAACTAAGAGAAAGACGTTTGGGGTCCGCGCATTTTCTGTGGTAGGACCTAAGGAGTGGAACAAACTGCCCGTTGAAGTAAAAACTTGTAGTACGTCTAATATTTTCAAAAAGAAGCTTAAAACACATCTGTTCCCCCAGGCATTTCAGTAAATTTGTGATTGTTTACCTATTTTTGTAGGTATTAGGTACTAGGCTCTATTTTGTAAAGCGCCACTGATTGCATTCTTTGTAGAAGTGAGCGATATACGTGTCTATATAATATAATAATAATATAATAATAATAATATTACATGCATTATTTTTCTCTCTTACGCCTTTCAAGCCAAAACAATTTATTTATTTTAATATAATCTTTTTATTTCGGTTTATTTCCGTTAAGGTGGGCAAACGTTAGTCTCTTCGGCTGTTTCTTGTGCATCTTTTTTCTTTATTTCAGTGGAAGGCGAGCCCGCTGTACTGACTCACCAATTACACAATTGTAAGAATAAAACAAAGAAGTGTAATAATTTTTTATCTCTGTTATAAAAATGAGTAGGAAAGAATACAAACTTTTTATAATTTTGTATTCCCAAATTTATTTGACAATTTGTTCACTTTTAATATAATTTAATCAAATCAAAATGTACGCACCAAAGATTACTTATGAAATAAAATAGAACTGTATTCGGTAACAATTGAGATTGAAATTTCATGAATTAATATATGGGGTTGCTATAAAATATATACGTAAACATCATGGTTGGATTTTCTCATTATTGCAACCTTAATGTCAATTTATCAGTTCCTCTAACTGTAGTCTTTCGTCGAACATTTTATTGATGAATCTCTAATGAAGTTTTATAACCTTGGAACCCAGTCCCTCGTGAGAGAAGGCTGACTGTCGGCCTATATTTACTTTTTTTTGTACTTAACTTTAGAAAAAAAATCTGCTCGATCAGAATTATTGATTATTAATGATTAATTGAAGTTCATTTGCATTTTATAACTTTTACAACTTCCTCAATAAACCCGGGTGATTGTGAGTTTTGCAACTTATTTCGTCCTTAATATCCCGTTACGGTTGTACAGTTCAAATAAACGTCGCGAGACGGAGCGAAAATTTCCGGTTGATCCACGAGTGGGGCTCCCAATTTGAAACGAGACGCATGATTAAGGCACAGTTAATTTCCTGAGTTGGTTAAGGTAATGGGGCGAAATTACGATTGGAACAGTTAAACAATTAATTAAAACTTGGTACAATCCACGCGCGGAGTAACTTGAACCAGCGTCAGGGAATACTCCAAGAAAGGAATCGTCCCTTCCAAGGATCGATCGATCATTCCCGTTTTCGCTGCAACATTCTTTTGACATCCCCATGTCGATCGGAACTATTTGTTGACGGCGTAGTGTTTAGTTACGGCTATATTGGGTGGTTATTTATTCATTGTGCGGGGGAGATGTGTAACTAGCCTCACGTGTGACGCAAAATATCAAATAAATGACTGTTACTTATTGGATTAGAAATGGAAGACACTGAATTGTGTTTCAACAAGAATCGATTATTTTGACAAAATGTATAGTCTTTTTTTCTGTTCGGCTCATTTGATTGATATTTCGAAGAAGTTGAAAATCAAAAGGATGAAAACTTTCATTAAAACCACCATAGGTAAATAATACAATTCATTACCTGTCATATAAACCTGCATGTTGTGTATTTCCCTAATTAAATTAAGATGATATATCCCTATGTATCAGTATCATAGTCTTCAACAACATTAACGGATAATGGATGGATGGATGGAATATAAACAAAACTGGAATCTTATAATGTATTGTTCCGATGTGTAGTATTAGGGATAAACCAATCAGCAGATTAGGGACCATATTAAGGGTAAACTAATAACTTCATGACATAAACATTGCCAACTGAGTTGGCTGTACTTGCTTTTTACTTTTATAATCAAAATAATAATTATATTGATGTAAATTCTAAACAAATTAGGTTTTTAAATATTCTTGAATTTAATATTTTTTAAATTTTAAATTATTCACAACATTTTCACCATAGGTTAGGTCACTTTTCCTCATATTTATTGCTTCAACTCAACTTCTTTTCGGCTTAAATAGTCCTGCTTCTTTCCAGTGAGCAAACATACATATTAATCCTTATCAAATTTGATATTAAAAAGAGGCAACGTTGAAAACATTTTAGGAAGATATCGATTTATTGTTCAAAGTACACTCACACAAGTCTAACTTAATTTGCGCCTCTTTGGAGGTTGTATATTCAGTTTCTCGTTTAGCACCTTCGCCCATTACACCTCCTCCCCTCTCCAAATTAAATAATCTCAGCGCAACTTACACCTTGGAGGAGTTGGTAATTTTCTCTTAAATCGATGGGGCCCGAAGTGTTTCATGAGATGGATAAAAAATGATGTATATATAGCCTAGTGTTATATCCCTGCGGGCAATCAAGTGTACAGGAAGATTATATCATCAACGATAGGCTCACTCCCCGGGTCATCCAATTTAGATTTATAAAGACGGTCGACAAAAAGTCGTTTACATCACACTCAATTATAGGGAGGAATGAGATGAGATGCGATAAAAACTAATCTAACATCATAGGAATACCATTGGAGATTGGATTAAATCAGACGAATTAGGCAAAGAAAAAATCTACCGCTGTGGGGGAAGTGTCAAAATTTCTACCCGGATTGGCAACGTTGGTGGAAAAATTGATGGCCAACTTTATGTGGCAAAGCTTTTTACATGACGTTGTTATTTAATTTAAAGATGTTTTCGGAAGCCTTATTATCGGGGTATTTAAGAGATTATAGGGTGCTTTTGAACCAGCACTTAGAGGTCTCCTTACTTTTAAGAGCAATATCTCGGCGTTAAATCGTGTTACTCGGGTTGTTTGTCGGGGGATGAAACTGAAATCTCTAATCAATTTGGAGCTATAAAGGCAATTGATGAATGTTTCGTGAGGATCAGTCGAGTGAAAGGTGTTCCACGAACCGAGAAAATAGTCACCGAGAGGAAGGAAGGGAAATATGTAATTGAATTGAGCAGAGAGGATCTTAAATGGGCTAGGAGATGAGGTATTAAGGTAATGGTTATTGATCATACCTGACACATATGGATTGACGGCTGGTTAATAGTTTACGGATTTATGTGATCGTTACTCATGATCATATGAGACACAACACAACACAACGGCTGGTTACGAGTCTAGATGTGATGGATACCCAATATTTTTTAAGACATGTAGATAAACGGCTGGTTACCAGTCTACGGATTTATGTGATCGTGACCCGTGGTCATTATGAAACACATAGAATAACGGCTAATTACTAGTCTACAGATATGTGATGGTTTACCTTGTTCACATGAGACACATAATAACGGCTAGTTACCAGTCTGCGGATTTATGTTATGGTTACCCAAAATTATGTGAGACACATAGATTGACGGTTGGTTACCAGTCTTCATATCAATGTTTCGGGTTACCCATGGTCATATGAGACATAGATTACAGAGATCTGATGGTTACCTGAGCTTATATAAAACACATAGATTAACGGCTGGTTACGAGTCTACATATTTATGCGATGGTTACCCATGATTATGGTTGTACTTACCCATGATCATGTGAGACACATAGATTAACGGCTGATTACGAGTCTACAGATATATGTGATGGTTACCCACGACTAACGTGAGGCATACAGAATAAGGGCTTCTTTAAGAGTCTACAGAGATGTGATGGCTACCTAGTGGCGCACCTAATGGTGGCACCGGTCCGTCCCCCTGGAATGTTCAAGTCAATAGCATTTTTGTGCACATCTCATGATTCGACCCACCAAATTCGGTCCTGAAAAGGTATTTGAGCACATGCAAACATGATTCGTCTCTCTAAAAATTTCACTTCTGGATCCGCAACAGGTTATCTATGATCATATGAGACACATTGATTGATGGCTAGGCTGGTTACCTATATCTATAGATCGATGTTCTGGTTACCCACGATCATACAAAACACATAGTTTGACGGCTGGTTACCGTATACTTGATGTGCGATTGACCTAATATGATCACGTGAGACCCATGGATTGGCGGTTGGCTACGATCTCACTCTTTCCGCTATTTTCTGTAATATTAAATATTGTTTTCAGCTTATATAGAATAATCTCTTATGACCAGAAACCAGAGACATCGTTTTGAAAATAGGAGCCAATTGTATAATATATCATGATAAATGAATTATTACAGCTGAATAAAAACCATGAGCGGCAGACGTACGGTTTCACTCTGGGTACATTTCGACTAGGAGGGGGGGGGGAATTTTACTCGAGTAAAGGCTGACAGGGGAGCATTTTCCCGAACTGCTGCAAATGGTATTTTTCAGTTGCAGGCCCCTATTTTCTTCGTCATTAGCTGATAATATAATAGAACCGATCTCGTGTTATGATAATTAAGGAATAAACTGCAAGTGTGAGACTTTTACTGGGGGATAAACAGTCGAGACTCTAACTTTAGCTGAATTTAGAGTCGAGAAAATCGAGAAAAAAAAAGAGTCGAGAAAAAAATGTGATTTTTGCATATTAGTGAGGCTAGCTATCCGTTATTGCAAAAATAACGGATGGCAAGAGCTGGCCAGTCGACCAATCAGATCCGAGTATATGAAATAACGGATAGCAAAGAGTTGTAGAATTATCAATAGATGCATTAAACATTGAATCAATTGCCTTCAAACGTTCCCTAAAATTGGAGAGCCCTTCAGCGGGCTAGAATACTAGTAGCACGATAATTAGTACTAAATATTAATAGAAATTTCGAGAAAAAAATCATCTAAACCCAATTACTTTGTTAAATTTCGACTGAACCATATTCGACGGTTGTCTAATCTTGCAGTTACAGGGTATCCGCTTACACCAATCATCTAACAACAAACATCCCGCCGTCATCGTCAAAATGGAAATTATCCGACGGAAGATCCTAATCTCTGAATCGGAGAAGAAAGAATTACCCAATCGGTTGCAGGGTAACATAAAAAAGAAATTTTAATCCAATTTACCAATTCCATTTGCTAAATTAGATTTCCAACTTTGCCGCTTTAGCTGTGTTTAATCTCGACGGTTTACCTGATAACAGTATTTCTTTCGCTCGCTCCGGAATGCCTGACGATTCCCCTCAAAGTCGCTCGGATGTGATTAAAAGGCGGGCCTTGGCAGAAAGTGATACCTTAACGATTTAGCTATCAGTCCACGCCAGCCGAGAGGTTTAGTCAATCTACAACTCCGCCATTTTTTACTTCGTATTCAGGTGATTAATTCCGCATGTGTCTACCATCAGTTGACAGGTTGTTATAGGTATCCTTTAAACTTATTCTCTTTTTTTATCTCGTGTACGGTTATATACTTTTTCGTCACCCTCCAAGAAATCCTCTGACGGAACGTTTGGGTAGAGGGGGAGAAACCAAATCTTGTCGATTTATAACCGCCGTTTAGCCGAAAATGTTATTGAATCTTGGCACGGATATGTGCACTAATCACATTGGATGATTTATAGCGTCATTCCACTGGCTTTGTAGAGTGATGCGCGTTTTCAGAGGAGGTTTTAATTTAGTAAATTGAAATTGTTGGGATTACAACAACTTAACAGATACCCACCGTCTGTTAAGGTGTCAGTGCTGTATAATCCAATATTATACAACTATACAGCCTTTGCCCGCGAGGAGGCCGAGTAAGGGTGTCGCAGTGACGGGTGTCCCCCGGTTGAGTTATGCCCTCAAGTCCCCCCTAATTATAAGTAATTGCATCTTCTCCGTCGACAAGATAAATAAATGTACCATAGCGTATTTTGAAACGTGTTCGGTGATTTATTTTATGTGCACAACAATTTTTACGTGCGAATTTGTTAACTTTGTAACATCAGAGACAGAAGAATAGAGCGCCCCCTTTTAGCCATTTTGGTAATTTTCTGCATACTAAAATACCTTTAGCTTCAGTTGGAAAACACACGATTTAGTCGAGTAAGTTCATTTTAACGAAAGATGACAGTTAGACTTTACATTTTGTTACATGGTGTAGAGAATGTTTTTCTGCATCATTAACGGAAAACTCCAAGTGATTATCTTCAGCCATTCTTGGTTTATGTCACAAGCATCAATCCTGTGATGTGAGGACATTGTCTGTAGAAGATTTGTTTTTCTTATAGTTGAATTATTGTTTTCGTCTTGAATTTGTCAATCTACTCAATCCTCAATTAGCAACTGTAATTGTGCAAACAAAATTATATTTTCCAAAGATGTTATGACCTTAAGTCATACCCTTGCAAATCAGTGAGATCACTATTCAAGTAAATTATAATGATTACAAAGAGATTGTATGACATCACAATTGCCATT
>JAODUJ010182156.1:0-10741 GCA_027564615.1 Psolus chitonoides
AACCCCCCCCCCCCCCCCCCCACTCCAGCCCTTGTGCCCCTAGCAGTAACACATATTTAGTACCTTACCCATGTCCTAATCAAATGTTATGCCCCCGACGGCAGCCATGCTTGAGGCTAAGTAGAGGACCTTCTCACAGCCTCTGTCATTCTCTAAATGATCTCTGTCCCTACAATAGAATCAATCAGTGGATTGAGTGACATACCACCTCACCACTCCAGCCCCTGTGGCCCAAGCAGTAACACATATTTAGAACCTTACCCATGTCATAACCAAATGTTATGCCCCCGATGGCAGCCATGGTTGAGGCTAAATAGAGGAACTTCTCAGAGCCGATGTCATTCTCTATTCTCTCTTCCCCTGCCATAGAATCAATTAGTGGATTGAGAGGCATGTCTTCCTCTTGTAGGTCTTCTTCCTGCAAAACTGAGATTTGGATACAATTCAGATACAGTTAATAGTAACCTGGCTGGAATCCAACAGTAGACCTCCCATCTCTCGCTAATGGATGATCCTTACTAATTTGGAATTTGACTCTGAATGTCTTTGGATTTCCATCAAATTACCATTGATCAACAACAAAGGTGAAAGCACTACAGAGATAAAGAGAAGACTAGCAATAGCAAGGACAGCCACACAGAAAGAACATGGTGAAAATTTTAAAAAGTCATGGACTGTCAAAGTCTCTCAAACTTTGTCTCTTCTGTATGTTCAGTATTTTCTGTTGCCACCATGGATGTGAATCTTGGACAATGACCAAAAATGAGAGAAAGAGAATTGATGCTTTTGAAATATAGTGCTATAGAAGATATTTGCAAGTGTCATGGACAGAGAGAAAAGGGTCAAACATCTGGGTACTGGACAAGATTGGTTCTGAGCTGATGTTGAGAAAGGATGTCGCACAGAAAAAGTTCCACTATTTCGGCCATATAGTTAGGAGACACAACAGCTTAGAGAAGCAAATTTTGCAGGTAGTCACTGAGGGTTGGCAAAGCAGGAGAAGGCCACCAGTATCTTGAATAGATGAGATTAAGACGCTAACAGGTCAGAAGAATGATGTTTGGCAATCGACAGGGTTAGATGGCGTGCTCTCGTGAAGACCACAGCAGCACATTTGATGTGCGCCATCTGACAAAGAGAGAGAACAGGATTCTTTGGGGAAAGGCTTACAGACCTATTATAAGTATCTCAGTAGTTCTTCACAATTATGAGGCATCTGAAAGAATGCACACATTATGCTATATGAAACAGTGTTGCAGGACTGCAAACCTGTCCTTGGAGCCTTGGCTCAATTCCTAATCTATGTCTTAATAATTTGAAAAGATGTGGGGTATATTTTCACTCCAGTTTACTTTGTAATTTTGTTAAATTAACTGTTAGGGTCAATGTGATGGATGAGATAAGACGTTTACCATGAATAAGTTCAATATTTTGATAGCAAAAGCAAAGTTTTGAGAATGCAAAGAATTCCTGAGAAGAAACATCAACATTCACCTGAAGCTTAGGCTGTTGAGATGTTTTGTGTTTCTGTAATAGCCTATGGTTGTGAGGCTTGGAATTGTACCAACACCATCAAGAGAAGGCTGCATTCTTTTGAAATGTGGTGTTAAAAATCAATTTGAGAGAGAGGATGCCCAACCGGGTAGTATTACAGAGAGCAGGTACTGAGAGGAAACTAGTGAGAGACCTTATGCTAAGGAAGATGAGATATGCAGGGTGTGTTCTGCGTGGTAGTGAAGGAGAACTCCCGAACAATTATGGAAGGCTCAGTCCAAGAAACCAGGGCAAGAAGCAGGCAGAGAAGAAAGTGGAGTGATGACATCAAGGAGTGGAGTAGAACAACAACCCATGCAGGAGCGAAGAGAGCAGCAGAGAACAGAAGTAGATGAAGAACTATGGTGGCCAACCTTCGTATCGAGGACAACACATGATGATGATGATGATGATGATGAATGTCTAAATGCACAGTCAAAGCCTTCATGAAGACAGAAAGTTACCTCAAAATGTCCAACCTCAAATTACAATGGGGTTATGGGTAGGATTATTGCTGAAGAAAAGCTAGTGCCAGTTAATTTCACCAATGAAGCGAGCAGAGCACAACAGATCACAGCCAGGACCAGAGGCCTGCTTAACCCTTCAGACCATTTCTGGGTCGCATATGACCCTATCTCTTCCTCTGGCCTCGCATAGCTCGGAACTGCCAATAGGTGCCGCAAATTTTGAGCATGGGGATACAGGGGCACTGGGAGGTGACGCCACCGGGCTGTTGCGAAAAAAGGACTTTAGCCTCCTCTATGCCATTGTCGTGCAAATTCCCCCTGCTTAGTGTCAGCCATGGTAAAGGCTTAAGCTTTTACTGTGTGCTAATACATGTAACGTATGTTTTCTTTGCATATTTCTCACTTATTTAAATGGTTTTTGCCATACAAACCTGAACAAATGAATATATTATCGTTTTTTTCAGTGCCGGCAAGAAGGATGTTAATTTGTGTGTAGTGCTGGACAGTCAGGGTTAGTACCAGCCGGCGTAACTAGTACCCTGGTTATAGTACCAATCTCCAAGATTTTCTTTTGCAGATGTAGACTTATATCCTAAAATAATAGGTTCTTTCAGGTTACGTTTTTCCGGAGAAATAAGAGCGAAATAAAAAGAAAAATATCTGCCGTCGTTAGATTTTTCATTTTCATTATATTTTCATATAATTGTCTATTGTACACGCAGTTAATATATAGGCCGGTGATTCAATTCAACTATTTTAGTGCATTATACAACAAGAGCGGAGGGCTTCGTGATTCCTTGCCTTTAGATTTGAAACCTGATTTTATTGTTTGAGCTATGGTGACCTCAGATGACCTTTGACCTCAATCAGAAACAACAGGGTCTATGTACTAACCATGATGAACACACATACCAGGTATGAGCTCAATTGGACTTTGCCCTATCATGTGAAGGTGGTTATAAGGTTTTCAATGTTTGACCTAAATTGACCTCGGTGACCTTTGACCTCAACTAATAACAATAGTGACCATGTACTAACTATGGTGAACACACCTACTACGTATGAGATCAAGTTTGCCCAATCAAGTTTTGGTGGTTACAAGGTTTTTGGTGTTTCACCTGTGTTGACCTCAGATGACCTAAACCAAAACTACTAGAGACCATGTACTAACTAAGGGGAACACACATACCAAGTGTGAGCTCAAGTGAAGTTTTCCATATCAAGTTACGGTGGTTGCACGGTTTTTGACCTCAGATGACTTTTGACCTGCACTAAACACAATAGGGATCATGTACTCACTATGAAGGACATACGTACCAAGTATGAGCCTAATTGGAGTTTTCCTTATGAAGTTATGGTACTTACAAGATTTTCAGTACTTGACCTCTATTGACCTTAGATGACCTTGACCTCCACCGAAAACAATGGGGACCATATACTCACTATGGGTAATCCACCACCCACGTATGAAAACGATTCAACCTTGCATCATTCAGTTATCGTGTTTACAAGCTTTGTCACACACACACAGACAGATGCACACACATGCTTGACTGCATAGGTTCCTTTTGCCTCTGGCAAGGAATCAAAATATTAAATAAATTTGGTTGCCTAGTTTACAAACATGGGCTACACCCAACCCTGGATCTTATACCATTGATATATAACTACACTACATAAGAATACTGTACTATTCGGGATCATGAAAATGCGAGGGCTACATGGGGGGTTCGCCCCTGACTCCCGACTACGGGCTCTGTCCCCTTAAACAGCACTGGGGGAGTTTCACCCTCAGATCCTGTCGCCGCACCAATAACAAATCCAGTGCTACGGCCCTGTTAGTCTGTGTCATCTGACTAGAGGGAGGGGCTGGGGAATAATTATGATAAAGAAGAAACAAAATTCACACGTCAACTCCCTCCACTTTACCATCCCCACACAAATGAACAACAAATTGAAAGCTGTTTATGCCCCTGATTGAAGTCCATTGAATGCATGCTGATGCTGTACACTCCATTGAATGCATGCTGATGCTGTACACTGATGTGGCCAGAACACTACCCAACTTCAACAGTATACTGTAGCATGTAGATTGGATGTCTAATTAATTGCTATAGTCATCATCAGCACAATATTTAGCAATGAGACAGTATATTGTACAATGGCCTGAACAACGGCAACGGACCAAACCATTGCAGCGAAAGATATTCATTAAAGGCTTCGGATACGCTGGCCCCAAAGCAAATTAGTTGAATGGTGCTGAAAAGTTCCATGATCAATTAAATGGTGAGAAGAGAAAAGGGAGCTGCCCAAATGAGCATATTGATCTACGATACCAATACTGTGTCATTTCTAGCATGTAGTATTAACTGTACTATTTAAAATGAGATATGGTGATGAAGTGTATGTCAACACATTCATCTCCAGGAAATAACAAAAGCAGGGCCAAGAAAAGGCATATATCTCCATGCACCAGTACTGACTGTGTCAGAATAATACTATATCTATTTGCATGTGAAGGGATGGGTGTGAGGGTCACATGTCCACTAGTTTTGTCAAAAATGCTCTCTTGCACAAAATTTGCCAAGAAGCAGTACAAATTTTGGCTTAGGTGCAAAGTCCCAACATAAATATGGGTACAAAAAACATGAACAAAAATTTGCCACACGGCCTATGAAATGATGATCTACATTAGTGTGCTAACTACAAAAGTGGGCTAGAAACATCGTAATCATGATTAATGATCTTCATGATACACTGTACCATTCAATTCAATTAACGAGCAAGTGGTTCAGTGGTTATGCCCGCGTCTTCCAAGCATGAGGTTGTGTGTTCGAATCCCGGCTCGGACATTAAAACTGTCGTCTAGTTTCTGGGTTGTAGTTCCCAATCTGCAATCCTTAAATCATGGACGTTAACCTGTACGTTTGTCGCACGATACTGGCGTGGCCAGCTTGGCGTTGATACTCCTGGGAAGTTTGCCGAGTTCCCGCAAGGGAGGATCATCGTACGAACAAACAAACAATTCAACTCTTCACCAAATAGAGTTTTCTAATTTTAGATCCAGGCTTCAAGTTATGTTATAACAACATTATAACTACTACCCTGTTTCAATGTTGGTCTAATTAGGTTAAAAATCACGATTTGGATTAAAGGCTAAGTGGCGTAGCCAGGTTTTTTGCAGTGGGGGGAGGGGGCATGGGTGGGCCTGCACTTTTCATGGGTGGGCAAACATAGGCGTAGGAAGCCTTTGTCTGTGTTCAAAATATATGCGACTCGTCATATAGGAAATCAGAAATTATTTCCAAACGTTTTGGTGGGGGTGCCACTGGGGGTCCCTTCTCCTCTGTGGGTGGGCCACGGCCCACCCAGGCCTCCCCGTGGCTACGCCATGAGGCTAACTGCATAAACTTTAGAGGATACAATTATAACTAATCCTGCTTTTATAGGGCAGGCTTTTTAAACTTCCTTGTACTCAAATTAAGGCTTTTAAAAAAAAAAAAAAAAAAATTTGGGAAAATTTGAATTACACCTTAAAACTGACAGTGGCTTATCTCCTTAAAGCATGACGCTATAATGGAGATAGTCAACATAAATTATTCAATGCTCTCTGTGTATGCCTCCAGAGCTTTTTAATGCATCAAAATTTCCACTTGAGCCCCACACTGAATCCAGAACAGAAATATGATGATGATGAAACAACCATGCATGAAGGTTGTTTCAAAATACACTACTGAGCAGTGTGTGTACAGATCTACTGTACATGTATGTACAATACAATAGGTATATGTTGCCTGAAGGGCTGGAAAAAAGGATTTTACTAATTTAAAAGGAAAATAAATTTTTACTTAATTTTATTACCTAATATTATTGTATGGAACATTTTGAGAATTTTTTCTTCAAGGTTTTTGCAATGCCTGTTGCTATTCAGTTTTCATAAACTAACATGTTATCATATAATCACTAAAAAAAAACATATTTCAGACTGCAAAATGTTGACCATTTGTCTTAAGGCCCAGTCACACTATACCGGATAGTGATAATCGTGTGAGGACCGAATAATTTTTTGGATTTTTTGCGACTTTTCGGTGATACTCGGTTCCATTACGTATTTACCCTGTGGTCACTCGGTTTACACTTTTCTGGCTCGGCGATGCTCGGTGGACCCGCCAGAAATTTTTGTGCATGCACAAAAATTTGCGGTAGTCACCACCGAGAGAATCGCTCGGTGTTGGCTCCTTGTTCACTCCGTATTTACTCTGTTTATGCGGTTTGCACACTGTTTCAACTCGGTTGTCGCTCGGCGATTCTCGGTGGACGTGCAGCCACTACCGTGTGGACCGGCCTTCAACGGAGCTTGTACCGAGCCAGAACAGGGTGAATACGGAGTCTGAACCGTGCAAAATTTCCTAGAAACCGCATATACCGAGGCGCAACAGAGAGGACCGAGTGTCAACGGTGTGATCACAGGGTGTGTACGGAGCGATAACCGAGAGACGACGTGTTTGGAACATGGAGCTAACTGGAGAGGCAATTGATCCAACAGTCGGACAGCCTCTTGAACGATTATCTGAGTAACACTACACCCACACGCTAACGTTTAAACACAGTCAATAGGACATTTATTGTGTCATTGCCTAACGTGAAGCCCTGGCGTTCGACAAGGTCATTTTTCCAAGGTATATAAAGAGGTCCTTCCTGTTTTGAATCATTTGTGAGAGTGCCCTGGTCATGGACTGTGCACGTCGGGTCCGCCTTCGGGCCCAGGCAGCAATAGCTGCGGCCAATCTTCATTTGGCGCAGGCTAACCTGAATATTTATCAATATGTCCAGAACCGAAGGAGGAGACGAAGGCAGCGCCGATGGTGGTGCAGGGCATAATTGGGACCTGCCAGGTGGCGACGGTATGGCCTGTACGACCAGCTGATGGTAGAGCTTCGCAGAGAAGACACTACGGCGTTCACAAACTTCATGCGGATGCCACCAGAAATGTTTGACGAATTCCTGACGCCGGTGGGGCCTCGCATCACAAAGCATGGAACATACTACAGAGAGCCCATCGAGCCTGGCATGAAGCCGGCCATCCCACTGCGCCACCTCGCCTCTGGGTCCAAGTACACGAATGCGGTTCGGATGTAAGGTGCCTCATAACACCATCTCCTTGATGTCAGAGAGGTAAATATCAAGTGTGAATTTGTCCTCATTGCATGACAGTGCTTTTAAGTGTTTTGTTTGTACACAATTTGGCATATATTCATGTACTTTTTGTGTCATTTCAGGTCATGCCCGTCCCCACGAACAAAGCTGAGTGGAAGAGGATCGCGGACGAGTATTTCGAGACATGGAACTTCCCACACACCTGTGGGTCTCTGGACGGGAAGCATGTGGCCTGCAAGTGCCCTCCAGCCTCGGGTTCAACCTACTTCAACTACAAGAAGTTCTTCTCTGTAGTCCTATTGGCCATCGTCGATGCCGACTACATGTTCCTGTGGGCCGACATCGGTGGTCGGGGGGCGGCATCCGATGCCCAGGTATGGAACCACAGCGACCTGCATGAGGCCATCATCGACGGGGACCTGGAGCTGCCAGACCCTGAGCCACTGCCTCATGACACATAGGACCTCCCTTCTTTTTTATTGGTAAGTACGGTATCAAGTCAATTTGTGTGGTGACGTTTTAAATGTTATATTTGAAAAATCGTTTTTTTTCATGATTTTTTTTTAGTTTGTTGTTCAATTTTTGTCTTTACAGGGGACGATGCCTTTGCCCTCAGGCCCTACATGATGAAGCCTTACTCCAACTGTGGCATGAGCCGCGAGGAGCGGATCTTCAACTATAGGCTCTCTCGTTCTAGAAGAGTTGTTGAGAACGCGTTCGGCATCCTGGGGAACCGATTCCAGGTCCTGATGAGCACCATGCAGCACCACCCAAGTACCGTCCACCTCATCGTGCAGGCCTGTATGGTGCTCCACAACCTCATGAGGGTGAGGTACCCACGCATGCAGAACAACCTCGTAGACCGCCAGGATGCCGATGGCAACATCATCCCCGGGGAATGAAGAAGGGGACTCAACATGCAGGACACAGTCATGACCCATGGGCTCAACGTGGACAACCGTGAGGGGAAGATCAGAAACGTGCTCAAGCACTGGGTCAGGTCAATTCCCCAGTGGGTTCTGTGCCCTGGCAGGACAGGATGATCTAAGCTGGACTTAGACACAGCGACTGACCAGAGACTACCCAGACACTGTGATAGTGGAGCCTGTTGTCTGGAAAAGCTTTGTACATGTATATACCACAAATACATCTAAGTCAGAACAAATATTTTCTTTTTGTAATCAATTTTATTGTGTCAAACACTATTCACAACTTGGTAGGTAAACCAAGATGGGAATTTAAACTTTTAAACTGCCCTCTTGAATTAAATGTAATGCCCACATTAAAAGGCCCTTTTACACTTCCCATGTTGTTTTGCAAAACTTTGATTTCTTTTGGTAGTAATAAGGGGCCCTGGGGACCTGAACATTTCTATTGCCATTATTGTGACAAGGGACCTTGGGACCTGTGAATGTCATTCTAATAGGGCATATTTGAACTTTGAGAATTGCCATATTCTCATGCAAAACTTTGATTTTTTTTAAATAAGGGGCCCGGAGGACAATTTCTAAGGCCTTTATTGTGACAAGGGACCTTGGGAGTTTGAACTAATTTAGTTTTTTAACTACCTATCTATGTCATTGATATAGGGCATATTTGAAGTTTGAGACTTTAGACCTTTTATACCTATGATTACTTTTATAATGGAAAAGGAGACATTATTCACAATTTAAAATATACATGACATTGATTTACAGTAATGTACACAGCAGACAAAGTAAATGTGTAGTTGGCATCCTGACAGTCTCTGTGGTGAAAACATTGAACATAATTACAGTCTCTTGATATCACAGTCTCTGTGGCAAGTCACTTATCACTCTCTGGTATCCTGGGCTTGGGGGTGTTCAGGTCAGTGTTATTATCTCCTTGCACGGTGCCCACTGACCCTGGCCCCAGGGAGTAGGCTGACAGGTTGAGGTCTGTGGGAAAGGCCTGTTGCTCCTCAAGGGACGTGATGGCTGCACTGATGACCATGGTGGTGCTGCGTGTGGACGGGCAGCAGGTCAGAGGCGACACAGGTGAGGGTGACCCCGTCAAACCGACCACTGTTGAAGATGCAGATGAGGGCTGGGTGGAGGACTGCTGGGTGGAGGACTGGCGCTGCTGAGTGGAGGGGTACTGCTGCTGCTGCTGTGGGTTCAGCAATGGCTGGTTCGTATATGCTTGCATATAGTCACAACCCTGGCTCTGCCAGGGGGTAGTAGCATACGTTCGCAACCGTGGGTCTGGCTGCATCTTGTCACATAACTGCCCCTGCTGTTGGCTGTGAGGCAGGAAGAAAGGCTGCCCATGTTGCTGAGGAGGAGTGTTATGTTGAAAAATCTGCCGCTGCTCCCGCATGTTGGCAAGGTGGAAACGGGATTCCATGCTTTGAAAAGTCGATTCTAATTCCTCGAATTGCTATTCGGTGAATGTGTCCACGCACTCAGCAGCCCACTCCATAAACTTGGTCCTGGTAGCTGGCTTGGATGTGGCCATGCTGTCCAGCACCTGCCTGAGGACCGCCTTGCTGCTCTGGATGTCCTTCTGTATCTCCACCAGCTTCTCGTCCTCCTCCTCAGCTCTTCGGGCTTTCTTGGCCTTGGGCTTGACTGAGGCAGTGGAAGTGGAGGGGCGGGCTCAGGCTCTGGGTTGTCGTCTACAGTCTCGAGGGCCAGACGGTCTGCTGCAGCTATGCGTTCCGCCTCCCCCAGGTCACCGCCAGACCTCGTCATGGCCTCCTTGAACTGCAGAAACAACAAATTGGAAAATAGTCTAAGTAAAACATAAATTTATAAATCAGAAAAAGTGCTGTCAAATGCAAGTAAAACCAGAAAGCCACAAAGGCTTAGTGATTCCTTGCTCAGGAAATAAATACTAAGGTGAACAACATAGGTTATTCAGATTTCTAGCTCCTTGCTTAAGAGGGAACATAACCCAAGCATGCCTGCATGCCAGTTACAATTTTGGAATGCAGAAAACCTTCATGTACATTGCAGATCAGTGACGGATAAATAGTGACTAGACTGCCTTAGCTCCTCAAAATACACCCATCGTGACTGACAGAGGTGACAATATAGGATTAGCTGACAGTGACAATAAAGGAGTTGGCAGAGTGGCAGACATCACAGGAGTAGGTTACAATGAACAGTTGGGGGAGGAGGAGGGCTCATTAAACTTGTATATCCCTATAAAGTAGGTCGAATGACATACAGCTGTGCATAGGGGTGTAGGAAGCTGCTCTCAGCTATGCAGCTGTTTCACAGCACCGTACCGATAAGGGGTCGGAATGGGAGGGGGAGGGGTGCACCCTTTCCTTGGAAAGAAGACAGATGTAAAAGTATTCAGACCCAACTTGATGTTATAGTCTTGTTAGTGCCTGCCCGATATTAAAAAAAATCATGGAGTATGCTGGACTTAGCTTGATTACAAGCAAAAATAAAAATACCAAACTTCCACACATTTCCATTTTTTATTCCTTGCCAGAGGCAAAAGGAATCTATGCAGTCACGCATGTGTCTGTGTGTGTCTGTCTGTATGTCTGTGACACCGGCTTGTAATCACGATAACTCAAAGAGGGTATCTTGGATCGGTCTCATACTTGG
>JAODUJ010182267.1:0-10739 GCA_027564615.1 Psolus chitonoides
GTAAACACCAGGATTGAATAAGGCCAACCAAACATACTCAGTATGCAGGTCCACCATAATAGGTGTATGTTTCACAGGCCCGTCGGAACTGCTACGGCCAGTACGGCAGCTGCCGTACCACTTTTCAGCCGGAGATCCCCAGCTGCCGTACTAGTCCCCAAGATGCTGAACCACTTTACAGCCCCAGACCCCCAAATGCTGTACCACTTTCAAATTCGTTCGGACAGGCCTGATGTTTCATATTGTTTCTAAGTTGACCCCCCGAGTGCATCGAACGGATATATCCGTCCGGGACAATGGAGGGGACTTAGAGTGCCTATGTGTGTAAATTCCAGCAGCTACATGACTGCTGTCACGCCCCGGTGCCTCAGGCACATGCTCGAGGAGCGGAGCAGCTACGCCAGTGTCGAGCTCTGCCTGAACTAGGAAAGACGTGCCTACAAAGTGAATCAATGTAGCACGCAACGGAGTAATAATCAGTGTTCATGATTAATGTTTTGCACATACCGTATGGTAATGGCAAACATAGGTCTGTAATTGGTGTGAGCGTCTGCATTATTCGTGCTCTTGTTATTATATGGTGTTGTGACTTATAAGAAAACATGGGATATGATGACTCAGTTTTCCAGGTTATATGTAAAGTGGAATATTTTGGAAGCCAATGTATGAAATTTGTATTTCGGTTAAGAAGAATTTAACAATTTCCCAGGACATTTCAGAGTGATTTCATTGCTGTTATTTATTATATTGTTCTGTGCAGGAAGTCAAGAAGAATATGAAGACGTACACGAAACAGTTTGAGGTGAAGGATCGCATGAGCCTGACCAAGGCATCCAAGGTAAGTCTATCCTAATCTACCCACCTGTCACCCATTAGTTATACCCCTCCCGTTCTCCACCCCTTACCATGTCCAGTGGTGCGGTGCAGGTGCAGCCAGTACGTACCTGCTGGAAGGCGCACACATTGAAGCCGGCCGCCACTTGTTTCCTGCCTTGGGGTCCCATGGCGAGATATCTCGCCTCCCGCATGGAACCTTAGGTCACAATGAAACTAGTGTCCTAACGGACAAAATTCCATCGATTGCATCTTCAGAAAATAAAATCCGTATTGAAAGTAGGCCAAATATCACTCAATATGGGGATTGTCTTGGTGGATAATGAAGGGGCACAGGGCAGCATTGAAAAATTGTTCAGTAAACTTGGGGAATTTATTCGGAGTTCCTCATTTGGTGGATTATGAGGTGGGGGGGGGGGGCATTAGATTCTGCAGTAGACTTAATGAATTTACTTAGGGTGGATTATCCAGTAAACTTAGTTGGTTCATTTGTTTGATAATTATACTGGGAACAGTGAGAAGCATCAGACATGGTGGATAATGAGAGAAGGGGTGATAAATTGTCCAGTAGACTTGTTCACGGTTATCACTATATATCTCTACTAAGGAACAAAATGAGGACAGTCTGAAGTCTAGGAGGGGGGGTGACAAATTGTTCATTAGACCTGCTGGATTTATTAATAAATTGCACGATTGTTATTATTTCTACCAGGAACAAATTGAGAAGCGTCAGAAGCTGCTCACCGACTTCCAGACTCTTCTTGAGTGGCTGGAGGAGACCTTCAAGGGACAGAAGGAGGAGAGACTAAGTCTGAGAGGTGGTGAGTCAATGATGGCCCCAGTAGGGATGGAGGGGGCTGCCATTTGGGTGGGGGTGGGACCGCATGATCTTTGATTTCCAGACAATCCAACCCTGGAGTGGCTGGAGAACATTTTCAAGAGACAGGAGAGACGTTGTCTGAGAGGGGGTGAGTCAGGGGTGATACTAGGGGGGCTGATCTTCGATTTCCAGACTCGCCTTGAATGGCTGGGGGAGACTTCCAAGGGACAGGAGGAGAGACTCAGTCTGAGAGGGTGTGCAGTAGAAGGGGCTGAGGGGGGAGGGGGGTAGGTGACCTGATCTATGATTTTCCAACACTCCTCAAGAGGCTGGAGGAGACCTTCAAGGGACAGAAGGAGAGACTGTCTGAGAGGGGGTTGAGCCAGTGGGGAGAGGGTCAGCAGCCTGGTGGAGGGGATGAGTACATTCACAACAGAGCACCAAAAGGATTGAAACCAATGGTTATTGAAGCATTCATCTAAGTTGGACAAATATGGGCATTCCAAAAATGTTTATTGTTCAGAATCCCTGGATACTGTTGACATGGATCACATTGACAGCAACTTTTAATGTTGAACAAAGACTGCACTTCAAATTTCATATTCGTGTGCGAGTTATATTTAGAAACTAAAGAACTTTATCATCTCCTTTGCCACCCTTGCATCATCATCACCCCCACCCCCCCCCCTACGAAAATTTCACCCCTAATTATCTTTTGTCATTTTCTCCAGAGTTGATGGGGATTTTATTTATAGCAACTTTGACTTGTGATTTATGCACACTAGTCACACAACCCATTTGCATGCAATAAATTTGTTAGCGTTGTCCCATACGAAAGGGCGCTATCCATATGTTGGAAACCCTACTTCAAATTACGATAGGAGCTTTAAATCTCTTCATCTTTACACTTTCACTGCCTCACCCAACCCTACCCACTAATTTCAACCATAAGTATTGATTCTGCCCATCGTCTTGGGTGTCGACACAGATCATATTGACAACAACTTTTCACCCCAGATCTTTCAGGGTTCGTACAGGTCATGAAAAACGTGGAAAGTCATGGAATTGAGCTTTTCCCTTTTCCAGGCCTTGAAAGTCAATGTGGGGAAATTCTGTCAGAAGTCCGGGAATGTCAATATAATTTCTCTTGTTGCCTGCAGTCTGAATTATCATAATCAAAGTAAGCAAAAATGCCAAGGGAATTTCCCTTTAGTGATTCATACTTCATGAAAAAGTCATGGAATTCATGCTGGAAAGTCATGGTATCATTGAAGTGTACGAACCCTGTCTGGGCTCCCCAAGTATTGGGGCCCAGGTTGTAATCTCTACACATTGGTCACGACCCATTCATTGCTAAAGCTTGGCAACCCAGGTTTGGGTCTGGACAACTTAGATCTGCTTCAAACCAACATTAGGGCTTTTAAATCCCTTTTCACCTCTCCAGCAACACCGAAAAATCCACTATTTTCAATGATTGTTGTTAATTTTCCTCATCTTCTCACAGGCTTCGACACAGATCACTTCGACAGCAACTTTGAAGATCTGGAAGATGAGGAGGAGGTAGAATTCTTTATTGGGGAGGAAACCACCGAAATTGATGAATTCGAGCTCGAGTAGTCCCCAGAATACCACCCGAAATACATCTGTCTTCGTTGGTCTGGAAACGAGGGCAGCGATAAACTTCGTTATAACTTACTATAGGACCTTTCAGGAGATACCAGCAGTGTTAAATAATCTTAGACGACCGAGCAGCGAAATTTTTTGGAACAATAACAGCTTTTGCTATAAATTTTCGTGAATTTGATATCAATTTGAACAGTTGACGTGGTTTGAACCAGGTAGTAAAATACTACTGGTTGTAAATTTACATTTGTAATTTTAGGAACTTTGCAAGGGTGGGAGTGGTTGATAACTTGAGAGAAGAATCCATTTACAATCCATTTACTTCTGTATTTTATATGGTAAATTGTACTGTTGTGAGTTTTTTCTATAACATCATATAAGTCGTAGTGAATTGTTTTCGATTTTGACAAAGTCAAGTGTCAAATTAGTATATAGTTAGAGAAGTCTCATCAAGTGGATTTTTCCCCTGGACTTTGACACAGAATAAGTTCGTAAAACTGACTTCTGTAGCCTTGAGGAGCCACTGTCATAGTACAAGGGCATTTTGAAGCTAATTAATAAAAGCAATTGTAAGCTATTCAAGGACTGTAGTACTCTGTGCCAATATTACTTCTGTTATTTTGTCACTTGGCACAGAAACAGTTTGTGACTCTTAAATTTATAGTATCTAGGTAAATTTTCCAACTCGTCAAAAATCAATTATTTCAAGATCTGTCGTTCAGACTGGTGTAGGGGACTCTCTTTGAGAGACTTTCTTAACCCAAAGACGAGGGATTTAGCAGAGAAATTATTCGACAAATTTGACTTGGTCAAAAATAAAATTCCACTTTACAGAGATAAAATGGATATTTTCAAAGATTGTACATCAGGTCATCAATTTGAATCATGTGAGGGTTTTACGCCCTACATATTTTCATCATCGGTGACCAATTCCATATTCCAAATTTTGATGATCAATTTTTCATTCGCAATTCATTGTATCCTTCTCTCACATGAACTCCACCATTTGTTATCGACTTTGTTCCATTATACTGAGCTAACTGCTCACTGTACTTGGTATGGTTGTATTGGTATATTTTTACATTTTCTGGTTCAGTTTTGTCCATTTTCCATTGTTTTTGTCCCATATATTGTGTTTAGTTGTACCTTGCTCTTTTATTTTGTTAAACCTAATTTATTTGAGCAATGTAGTAAGTGCATCATATTTGTTAAAACCAAAGCTTTTATCCATAAGTCAACTAAAGGCTGTCATCATAAAACCTCTAGCAATCCACTCACCATCTCAGAGGTAACATTAGACAAATTGTGGAATATTTGTGATGTTTTTTTGCATCTTCATGCCATCATTTTGCAACTGATAAAATTTGCATTCAACAAAGATATGTTGAGATCATCACCAGTAATTACTATTTGGCCGTTGATGCAATTTTTGTTCACCATCCACAAAGATGTTATACTTTGTTGTATCATCATTATGTTTATTGTCCCAAGTGAATCTAGTTTGTTGAGGGTTTGTTGTCTGGGTTTTAGAATTGGTTCATATTTCGATACATGCTATATATTTTGTGTTAGGTCATCAGGGATAAGTGTGTGTTGTAAGATTCATTCTTGTTCACCAAAAGTCAATGCATGCTTTAATGTTAGGTCATGCTGTGGTGTGTGTGTTCAATCACAATGGGTCAATATATGCCATGTTTTTTCTAAGTCACTAGGGGTCAGTGCATGCCATGAAACTTGTGTTTGGTCATTGAGGGTCAGTGCATGTTGGAACAAACATTGTAGATCACCAACAGTCAAGACATGTTGTAACGTTGAAATTGGGTCATCCGGAGTGAGTGTGTGTTTTAACTTGCATTCTAGGTCCACTGGGGTCAATGCATGCTGTAATGATTGGGCTAGGTCATTAGGGAGCAGATCATGCCACAGAACATGTGTTATGTCATCAGGGATCAGTACATGTTATAACATGCATTCTAGGTCACCTAGGGTCAATGCATGCTGTAATGATTGTGCTAGGTCACCAAGGGGCAGTGCATGTTGTAACGTGTGTGCCAGATCATCTAGTGTTAAAGCATGTAACATACATTTTAGGTCACCAAGGGTCAATGCATGTTGTAGTGTTTGTGCGAGGTCATCAGGGGTCCGATCATGCCACACAACCTGTGTTAGGTCATTGGAGATCAGTACATGTTATAACATGCATTCTAGGTCACCATGGGTCAATACATATTGTAGTGTTCATGCTAGGTCGTCAGAGGTCAGCTCATGCCACATAACATATGTTAGGTCATCGGGGGTCAGTGCATTGTGTGATGTGTGTGTCCGCTCATTCAGTGTCAAAACATGGTGTAACATACAATCTAGGTCACCTAGGATCAATACATGCTGTTGTGTATGTGCTAGGTCACCAAGGAACAGGGCATGTCATAATATTCGTGATAGGTCACCAGGGGTCAGTGCCTGCCATAAAACTTGTGTTAGGTCATCAGGGGTTGATGCATGCTGTGACAGATCCATACTGATCAACATGTTGAGTAGTGTATGTAGTGTGGTACAGACATGCTACTACAATGGTATATGGGTAGCCTTTGTTGGAAACAGAGCCAAAATGACCTCTGTGATATTTGAATTGTTGCTTCGAAAGTGCAGCTCACAACAATGCTGCAATGTTCATGTTAGGGTACAGACATGCTTCTACAGTTGTATTTGCATAGTCCTCTTAAGATATGACACCAAAACCTGTCATTTGACAACATTTTTGCTTGAAAAGTGCAATTCACAATGCGCTCTCATTTCTTGTAGTATTGTTGTTTCACATTATATTTACTTTGTTGCTTTGCAAATCAATCAAATCTCATTAAGTGCTTCCATTCTTAACAGACCTCCACATTACACTGCACTGCAGTTATCATGGGGAACATACATTTTATCTTTGGGTTTCTGTGCACTATTGTTTGTTAGGCTGAAATACTATATCATTGGTATAAAACTTCCAGTTCTAGCCACCACAAGAAAGATGTCTAAATATTGCAAAATCCAAGCTGGAATGAGTCACATGACATCAAAATGTTGTGGACATTACGTTGGTGCAGTTGGAAGAAACATCGATGACTGTTTATCAGAACTGAGTTTGCATATTTATAAGAGACCTCTGGATGCCTTACGAGTAATAATATTTGCACAAGTGCCTCACGCAGGTAGGCAGTGTACTTTGTACGGTATGTTCTCAGTCCCGTATAGGATATGTATAGGTGATAAAATAAATGGAACCAATTAATTAATGGTGTAAAAAGCTTCTTTGTCATTTATTTCTTTATTCTCGTCAACTAAACGATCTTTGCGCTGGCGCTCTATACCTAGCAACACAAAATTCCAAGCCTAAGCATCCAGCCTATTCGGGAAAACCGACAAATTTTATTTCACGTTTATGATCGTTTTGATCTGTTTTATTTGGTAAATTTCACTTCGAAAGTTGCAGCTTACCCTATTTTTGTTCCCATAATAATTTTTTCTCTGAAGCAATGATGTAATTTCATTGTTATGATCAATTTAGTGTTCAAGTGCGCAATGATCAATTTTTTTTCAAAACAGCGCTGACCTAATTTTTCCACTGAAAAAGTGCTCTGAAATTGGTTTGATCATGAGTATCAAATTTGGCACAATGAACCCCACGGTGCCAGAGATTCGACACAGAGAACATTTAGCATATAATTTGAATATTTTCCCAAATATATTTATTTGAATGCTCAAAAGTGTGCAATGGTCTGTACATCCATGATACTGTGGCCATGTTTTCGTCGACTGTTAGTTCACTGTTAGTTCACATATATGGGCATCTGCATACCATATACGGTACGGGGATTACCATATATGTCCACTAACAGTCAGCTAACAGTTGACTAAAACGCAGCCACTGTATGTATTAATAATATGTAATAACACTAAAAGGAACCATGGAGGGAACCTTAAAAGGAATAACAACATTAAAAGAAACCATACTCTGATCGATAAACCAGGTCAGTGAGTACTATATACTCTAAACCAATAGGACATATTCTCTAGTCGACTGTATGCACTAAACTACCATGTTTGTAGTCTGATATGCATGTTCCAGGTCTCTGTGTACGTAACAAAATGACAAGTTTGAATGCACTTTCATAAGTGCTTTCCACAAAGCTTGTGTATGCTGTCCATAAAGATATGCAGCAATAATGTCATGCTCTTATATAGCACTTTCCATCTTGGACAGTGGTTCTTAACCTCTTCAAAGGAGCTGAATGAAACCCCTAATGAAACCCCTTTGGAAGTTTGAATATTTTTGTGACTTTTTTAGGGATAACTCGCCCTACCTATATAATATGCAGCTATAGTTCTGTACATTGGTTTATAACCTATTTGGGCTGAGTGGAAAGGCTAATGGGTTGAGTGGCTTGCTCATTGAGGTAGCTAGATATTTTGAGAGATTGCGGTCAAATATGAGGGTAAACTGGGAACAAGGTTACACTAAGGGATTTTTTTATTACTTGCCGAAGGACAAAGTAATCTATGTGGTCACGACTGTGTGTCTGTCTGTCTGTATGTCTGTGACACAAAATTTGTAACACCTGTATCTTAGGGTTGGTATGGTGGATTGATGTCATACTTGGCATATGGATTGCCCATGGTGAGTAAATGATTCCTATTGATGTTGGTACTAATCTCAGTAATATTCATGAGTGGGTGGAGCTTAGAAGCAATTTCTTTAAATGTGAATATCTCAGCAACCGTATGTCCGATTTTGTTCAAACTTGTTTTGGTGGCATTGGTAGGAAGTGGGGTACATGTGTAGGTTAGTAACTTATTGCATCCCATTAATATTTATGGCGGCGGGGCCGAATTTATTTCGCTGAAAATTGCTCGTAACCACGTAATCTCGGCAGTGGTATGGTGGATTGATGTCATACTTGGTACATAGATTGCCCGTGAGTAGATGATCTCTATAATTGTGGTGTTAATCTCATTATTATTCATCAGTGGGCGGGGCTTAGAAATAATTTATATTGTTCGATTTTGTTCGAACTTGTTTTGGTGGCATCTGTAGGAAGTGGGGTACATGTGTAGGTTAGTCACTTATTGCATCTCATTAATATTTAGGGGGGGCGGGGCCGAATGTAATTTCGCTGAAAATTGCTCGTAACCACGTAATCTTGGCAGCGATATGGTGGATTGATGTCATACTTGGTGCATAGATTGCCCGTGAGTAGATGATCTCTATTAATTTTGGTGCCAAACTCAGTAATATTCATGAGTAGGCGGGGCTTAGAAGCAATGTCTTCAAATGTGAATATCTCGGCAACTGTATGTCTTATTTTGTTCAAACTTGTTTTGGTGACGTTGGTAGGAGGTGGGGTACATATGTAGGTTAGTACTTTATCACGTCTTGTACCAGCCGGCCAAAATTAGTCCGTATTTCCTATTTACAGACATATTCACACCCCTACAGTTGTAGGGGATAGGTGTATAACTATTTTGAAGTAATTTAGGCTTGGAAATATTTCACTACATGTTTTTTGTTGTATTGGGGACATACGTCATTTCACGGAACTGGGACAACACAAGTTCAATGTAATTTGTGTAGAACAAAATGATCGATCAACAGTAAACAACATAGGAACACAAAGTTTTGTTAGGGCCTAAAACACCTTGATTATGGTTAGGGGATGTGTTCTGCATCAATGTATCGAGGATTGAGAAGAAAGTGAGGAAAATGTGGAATTTGGGCCTATTTAAAAAAAAAAAATTGGCCTAAAATGTCACTTTCTCGATTTTTGTTATATATTTTTTTGGCGGAATATGTTCTTCAATGTTTTAGCTTTCCGAATTCCACTACAGTAATTTTTGTAATTGCCTCCAGATTATTTGGTGATTATTTTAAAATAAAAACCCGACTTCTGAAATACGGCTGGTAAAGGGTTAGTTATGTGAAAGGGTATTTGGCGAATCTTCTTTGAGATAATAGCGAGCCCGGTGAAAAGTATTAAAGTACAAATAAAATAATATACCCACCCATTGAAGCAGAATATAGGCCGGCCGTTGGCTAGTATTCATGTTAACAAGTTTAGTCCGTGAACCAAACAGGTCTCATGTAGGCCTACTCCGTATCCGCTTGGCTAGACTCGAACATTTGTTCACCCATTCCTCTACTATGGCGGGGTATGGTTGAATACAGACTTTATGGGGGGTAGTGGGAAGGGTACATTTACAAAGTAATATAAGAATACATGTACGTACCCAGCCGGTGCATGCAGATCAAAACATTACATACACCCCAAAACTATAACATGCATGTACCCAAAAAATATATCCTATATTCAATGACAACTAATGCTATGCTGCATGTACATCGTGCATATAGGTCTGTACCAGGGCCGGGTTACCCATTTACCCATTGGGCACAGTAGGTACTGTTGAAACTTTACAAGCCCTGAACGTGTTATATTCGGCGACCTAGGGGGTATTGCAAAGAGTTTGCAAAGGTAGGGCGTACGAAACACTCAATCCGGCCCTGTTTATAAGGCCGTGGAAGTGTCATTTCCGGTGATCTAGGGGGTATTTTAGCCAAAAGTTTCCGTGGACGCTACGCGCCAACCTGTGGTGGCGCTTCGCTTAGATTGTGTCACGTAGTGCCTAGGGCGTACGAAACAAGTAATCCGGCCAGGCTCTGTACACTTACATACACGGGTTGAATCTGCATGCACTAGTGCGTGTAGGCACCCGAGTAAATCGAACGAATGAGGCCCGTTCCTGCTTCTCAACCCGGGCCTGTACCCTCCTAGTTAAGCCACTGGTATAACGTATAAACATATACAATGATTTGCGACACCTCACAACTCTGCCTGCGCAAAACAATTATATACCATTGATTACAATAGGCCATTCCCTACTCCCGAGGGTATCACTATACAACGCTAAAATGCTCCAGCCCTGCACCATGCTCCAGCACTGTGTCCATTTTTTCCCCTAGGCAATGGACACCGGTCCTAACCACCTATTCGGCTCAGTAACTCTTCCAGCAATAATAATATTTACACCTTGCGTTCTACAAATTAATATATATACTTGGCTGATACTAACTAAATTCTTTTTGGCAAACTCCGCAAATAAATAACATTTTAACACCGACAATTGTCGTACTCGTTCAAACCATAACTTGACTAATTCAGTCTTACGAGCTATTTCGCAAATAGTATTTTATACTTTCTACATAACATTATTAATTAAAGCCAAGATTCCACGCTGCTACTATACACTTTCTCCGTAGCGTCTTTACGAACCAAATCCCACAGGAACTACAAGAATACGTTCACCCGCATGATATGGTACCCCCCCCCTCAAATAGCAACTTAGTATATACGGTACTCACAATAATAGGCTCCTCCAAGCAACGGCGGCGGAACCGGGGGGGGGGGGGCACAGGGGGCAT
>JAODUJ010182378.1:0-10738 GCA_027564615.1 Psolus chitonoides
CCCCACACACACACACCGTCCCTCGTTGCCAAAAAACAAAGGAATATGTTATTGATTCGCTTATAACTAATTAAGTAATTGCATTTGGGGGACAAATGGCACATATTCTTCTTCATGGTAATTGAAAATTCAAAATATGCCCAAACTTTGGCTATGTGACGGCCATTTTGCTCATTATCGGGCTCATTATTTGTTATGATCCTATAGATTCCATATACTAGTCACATGTACTAGTCACATGTGGCTGAAATAGTCGAGTTTAGATTTTCCATGGCGGCCATTTTGAATTTCTGCAAATTAGCCACTGTTCCACTACTTGAATTTTCGATAACTTTTGGTATGTTATTCACGAGAAAATTCTGATCTAGTGGTTACTAAAATCAATTGTGTTGCAATTAGTTGTGGGTTGACCCTATTTTTGCCCTACAATGACTGGACTCATAATACAATAGTATGCAAGTGATGTGATTAACATTTTCTTCTTTAACTTTCTTTAGAATAGTATCATGTACTCTTGGGTAGCGTTTTATTGAAATGACCAGGTTTCAAATCCTCAGATACCTATTCGACAATCATTCTAATAATGAATAGTCTCTTGGAGTGTGTATTTCTAATAAAGCATGTATTTCTATAAAAAAATACAAATACCCATTTCTAACGCTTTTATGTTAGTCATTAATCATGGTTACAATATGATGAAACCATATCATTTAAATTGAAAATAATATGTGTTAAGTAATCGTTTACTGATACTATCACGTAAATACCACTGAAAGGCAGTTGAGTCTAAATTGAACAATTTCATTTTGAACAATTATAAGCAATTTTTGTTTCTTTAAAGGTCGGGCGACATGTAGAACCGACTTTCATTAATCTGAAATGTACACATCACATCACTTGCATACTAATCAGAATGTTGAGAAAATCCCATCGCCACGTCCATTTTTGGTCGCCAAAGTGGTCGAAATGGGTAAAAATTTAGGCAGGTTCCAGTCAACTTACAGAGTATTAGTCTCTTTTGTCCATGTATTGTCTGCCCACTAAGGTGATATTTATTTATTACTATTACATAATAGTTTTCTTGACGTCACAGGGAAAGCGCACAAGCACGCAAAAATGCAATCTTCTGCGCGGTGCGTTGAATATGGAGAAATTTCAAACCAGCGAAAAACATCCCTTTCATTTCGTGCAAGTTTAAAGGAAATCTGATGCGTCTCGCTTGACCTTTAATTAAACTTGCTTGTACGTGTTAAAAAAAACATTGCTGTAAGTTTTCATGTCGGGTTCAGAGTTCTGGAATATTAGGAACAAATATATTTATTTTTCCTTGTAATGCACGACGTTATTTTCCTCTTTCGGTCCTCCAGGTTTTGCTGCTGTCTACTACCACGGTCTATTTGCCCTCTATCCAGCCTGGACAATGCTGAAGGTAATGAAATAATACTTCAATCTGACCAACAATAACATTCCTTGGTGTAATAAACACAGCATCGGTATGTTGAAGTGGAAAACACTGGACAGTTTGACAACCTATAATAGGTCTACAAACTTTAGGCCTTGCTATAGTTTGATTCGTGCTAGTATCACTAATGTTCTAACACGAAAATGTCTACTGTCACAGCCTGATCGCCCCATATCCAGCATGGTGGATCGTGAAGTACTACATTGCACATAACACTATTTAATAATGGAGTGGTATAACAACATAGGCCTACAAACCTTATGATCTTATGATTTGATTATACTGTTTCAAAAACGGCAGCTTAGTAGCCCCATATCCAACCAGAGGAGCAATATAGAGTAGCAATATTTAATCTAGTTATGATACATGCTTCACTACACTGCGGATATTCAACAATGTATTTTAATAAGACTATACCGGCCTAAACTTGATGTTAATTATGAAGTATATACCATGGAAACAATACAATAGTTTACCAGTCCATGTTACCAACCGTATATTGCCGAACCTGGTGTGTATATCACAGCTGAGTAGTCACTGTCGGGATGACCACGCCATTCAATGTCAAGTGTATCTGTAATTTTCTCAAATCAAACTCTCAATCTGAGGGAAGTGATGAGTGGTTATTTATTGATGGTATCAAGATGATTAGGATTGCCCACTACGTTAACGAGTGGTTATTTAATTGATGATATCAAGATGATTAGGATTAGGAAGGTTCCAGTCAACTTACAGAGCAGCAGTCTCTTTCTTCCACATATTATCTGCCCACTAACTTAATGAGTGGTTATTAATTGATGGTATAAAGATGGTCAGGATTAGGAAGGTTCCAGTCGACTTACATAGCATCAGTCTCTGTCGTCCACATATTAACAGCCTACTAAGTTAATCAGTGTTAGTAATTGATGGTGTCAAGATGGTCAGGTAAGAAGATCCAGTTAACTTACAGAGCAGCAGTTTCTTTCTTCCACATATTATCTGCTCACTAAGTTAATGATTGGTAGGATAGGGTGATCTTAATGTGGGATATGATGTGTCCAATGATCCCATATAACTCTACATTGAATTTGGATGTACTGTAACGTAAACAATTCAGGAGCTACGAGGGTGGGTGATCTTTACATGGGATATAATTAGATCAGCCACGAGGGTGGGGTGACCCTCATATGGGATATAATTAGAACAGTTACGAGGGTGGAGTGATCTTTATATGGGATATAATTAGAACAGTCACGAGGGTGGGGTGATCTTTATATGCGATATAATTAGAACAGTCACGAGGGTGGGGTGATCTTTATATGGGATATAATTAGAACAGTCACGAAGGTGGGGTGATCTTTATATGGGATATAATTTGTGTGATAATCCCATATAACGCTACATTGTATTCAAATGTACCGTAGCGTAAACCGGTAGAACAGCCACGAGAGTGGGGTGATCTTTATATGGGTTATAATGCGTATAAAAATCCCGAATAGATCTACATTGAATTTAAATATACTGTAGCGTAAACCAGTAGAACAACCATGGGAGTGGGGTGATCTTTGTATATAATACAAATAATCTCATATAGCTTCATATTTATTTATATGTATTGTACGTAAACCAGTAGAACAGCCACGAGGGTGGGGTGATCTTTATATGGGATATGTGAGTAATAACCTCATATAGCTCTACATTTAATTTAAATATATTGTAAGGTAAACCAGTAGAAGAACGACGAGGATGGGGTAATCTTTGTATGGGATATAATTAGAACAGCCACGACGGTGAGGTGATGTAGTCAGATCACTTGATACCCAGCAATGACAGTTTGATGAGGATGATAGATGGTCGATGGTGCCTCGCTGGTGAAGAGGTGATCAATAAGAAAGCTGCTTGGTGTGGCCATGTGATACGACAAGGCGGGTTGGGACCCGGAGAGGGAGAGTCCGCCCCAAACTTCGCTGGGTCAGGAATGTGACTGATTGGAGTGGATAGGGGTGTCCCCGAGCTTCGTCGAGCTGCAGTTGCACGGGAACAATACATTGACGAGAGCGGTTCCTGCAGTACTACTTAACCGCTATAATCTGAGAGAAAGGCGGCCACGGTCTAAAAATGACTATACCGAACGATGATGATGATGATGACGATGACAGTGAGCCTCAGGGTGAGGTGATCTTTATATTGGATATAGTGTGTGTAATAACCCCATATAGCTCTAAATATTTAAATGCACTGTAATGTGAACCAGTAGAACAGCCCCGAGGGTGGGGTGATCTTTATATGGGATATAATGTGTGTAATAATCTCATATAGCTCTACATCGAATGTAAATGTACGGTAACGTGTTGTTTCTATCTTATTTATAACTCAGTTTGGCAATTCAATTTCTCAGCTTCATGATGTTCGTTTACATATTACAGTATAATGTGATAATGTTATTGCCTAGCCATTGTAACGAACAATTCGTGGTTTCAAGACACTGAAACCACATAACTTGAACTGCCTATATCATGAGGCCAAAAAGAAGCAACTTGATTGCGCGTAGCGCGAGAATGTTTTAAACTCTGGTCAAAAATTTGTTAAAACACAGATCTAAATTACCTTATCATGAAAATACTTGAAATATGGTACTGTGACAAAAATAAACAGCTAAATTAACGCTGGAGGGGGGGGGGGGCATCGCCAGTTTATATACATACTACTAGGGTTCATAACATGGTTATTCAAACTACCAATTCGCGATCTCGAAAACACAGAAGCTACCTCATTTGTACCGCGGAGGTAACAACATACCTCATGTTCCCGACTTCACGATATTTATGTTTTAACATTTGGGTCAGAAACATGCCCAACTGTTGCATACGAATACTCAAAATATACGTTATTCGCAACTTTTTGCAATAGAAAGCCTTTTCAGTTTTGTTTACATAATTTCGCCAGGGGAAAGTTACCCTCTACCTAATTACGCCACTGCCATGAACAATAACAAAAATACCATAGGGTAGTGTTTTATTGGTATGGTATAGTATGCTGTGGTACTAAAAGCTCTCCAGTAGTGTCTATTAATTCACGGTTACGCACAGTTCGATGTATTTAAACACATATTTTTTGTCAACTTTCTTGGTATGGTATGGTGTGATGCTATAAGCTCTTCGGTAGTGTCTAATAATCTACGGTTACGCACGGCTCGATATAATTTAAACTCATTTGCTTGGCACACTTTATTGGTATGGTATGGTGCGGTGTAATACTCTAAGCTCTCCAGCTGTGTCTATTAATCTACGGTTAGACACAGCTCGATGTAATTTAAAATCTATATGTTTGGCGCACTTTATTGACATGGTATGGGACAGGCCCGTCGGAGCCGGTGCGGATGGTCCGCACCACCTTCACGCCCACAAAGAGTAACAATGAAAAAAAAAGAAAAAAAAAAGATGACCAAAGAACCAAAATACCTTGTACCATTGATATATAGGCTAAATATATGTAACAATACCATTCGGAATCGTGAAAAGGGGGCTCTGCCCCTATGAACCCCGCTTGGTGTTTCACCCAGACCCTTGTCGCCGCGCCACTAATTAATCCGGTGCTACAGTCCTGGTATGGTAAGCTGTTATACTATATATAATCTACTCAGTAGTGTCTAGGAACCTGCTGTTACTCACATCTCGTTGTAATTCAAACCTATAAGTTTAGCGCACTTTATTTGTATGGTATGGTATGTGTAATACTATAAGCTCTTTAGTATAATATACGGTTAGGCACAGCTCGATGTAATTTAAACCCATATTTTTGGCGCACTTTATTGGTATGTTATGGTATCGTGTGATACTATAAGCTCTTCAGTATTGTTTATTAAAGGAACATTTATTTTGAAATATGAAGCAGCAGTTCACAATAAACATCTTCACAAAATTTCATCCAAAAATATTGTTTCCTCAATGAGTTATAAGTGTTTTAATATCAGGTAAGGGCGCTGCCATTTTTGCCTCAGATGAGTGCGAACAGACTTGAGTAAGTTCAATTATGATGTCACACAACCCCTAGTAGCAGGAATTTAATGTATTTATTTGTTTTCCTAATCAATATTTTTTATGAATGCACACACCAATGTAAACTTCTTGTGTTAAATTACTGAAGTGGATCATGCAAATATCAAGTTATAATTGATTAGATTTAATTTTATGCACACACTTTGAAAGTAATTGACAACAAATTAAAAAGAAAAACAAAAGCTTTCTAATTACAAGTGGTCAGGTGAAATGACCATCTTTATCAAAATGGCAGCTCCCTGCATGATTTGTATTTACTTTCAAATTGCAATATCTTGAAAATTGACCAATATTTTTTGATGATTTTTGGTGGAGATGTTCACTACTTGTTAGTCTTCTATTTAGCAGTATAATTTCATTTTCAAAAGTTCAGACTTTATTCTCCTTTAATTTACGGTTACGCACATCTCCATGTAATTTAAACCCATATGTTTAGCACGCTTTATTGATATGGTATGGTGTGGTATACTGTAAGCTCTTCATAGTGTCTATCAATATACGGTTACGCACATCTCGATGTAATTGAAACCCATATGTTTTGCACACTTCATTGATATGGTATGGTATGGTGTGATACTATACATGAAGCTCTAGGAATCCACGGTTAGACACAGCTCAATTTAAACCCATAAGTGTTTTGCGCACTATATTGACATGGTAAGGTATGCTGTAATAAGCTCTTCAGTAGTGTCTATTAATCTACGGTTAGACACAGCTCGATAAAATTTAAACCAATATGTTTTGCGCACTTCATTGTTACGGTATGGTATGCTATGATACTATAAGCTCTTCTGTGGTGTCTAGGAATCTATGGTTATACGAAGCTCAATGTAATTTAAACATATATGCTTAACACGCTTTATTGATATAGTATGGTGTGGTACTATAAGCTCTTCAGTAGTGTCTATTAATCTACGGTTACGCACATCTCGATGTAATTGAAACCCATATGTTTTGCACACTTTATTGATATGGTATGGTATGGTGTGATAATAAGCTCTTCAGTAGTGTCTAGGAATCCACGGTTAGACACAGTTTAATTTAAACCCATGAGTGTTTTGCGCACTTTATTGATATGGTAGGGTATGCTGTAATCAGCTCTTCAGTAGTGTCTGTTAATCTACGGTTAGACACAGCTGGATGAAATTTAAACCAATATGATTTGCGCACTTTATTGTTACGGTATATGGTATGCTATGATACTATAAACTCTTCTGTAGTGTCTAGGAATATATGGTTATACAAAGTTTGATGACATTTTACCCCATATGTTCAGCACGCTTTATTGATATGGTATGGTATAAGCTCTTCAGGAATGTCTATTAATCTACTGTTACGCACAGTTCGATGTAATATAAACCCAAATGTTTCGCGCACTTTATTGGTACGGTGTGTGATACTATACAAAACACCCAAGTCGGAGTACAGGCGTGCAGTTGAGATTCTCATGAGTTTCATACTGACTGACTTTATTTATCCTGTATTTACAGTCATCACCAGGGGTCGGTAACCTTATGGTAGTCGCGGGCCGAATCAGTAATCCATGGCATGGGGAAGGATTCTAAAGGGAGGGAGTGTCGCACTCCTCTTTGCAGTGGAGATACTCGTGATTCTCGTACTGACTCGTTTTATCTTGTATTTACTGTCATCACCAGGGGTCGGCAACCTTTTGGTAGTCGCGGGTCAAATTAGTAATCCGGTTCTAAGGGGAGGGAGTGTCGCACTACTCTTTAAAGAAGTTGCATTATGAGAGGTGCTTAGATGCAAAATGGTGCAATACTTTTCCAACTTGATGTAAATTAATGCAGAATATATTTTGTTTTACAAAATAATGTTGCATGCGTCCTGTTTTGTTGTTTCGTGGACTGGCTATTTATGGTGGGTCAGACTATTGTATGTTCATGTGTACACTTTAAACATCCCTCGCTAGTTACACTTTGTACAACGGCGGGCCGGATCTAGCCCGCGAGGCGTAGGTTGCCGACCGCTGTCATAAACGATCTAAAATTGTTATCACCCACCGTGGTTACCACCGTAAGTCCATGGCGGTAAAAGGTACTTGAGAAGGTCTATCATCCGTGAAAAATGGTTGTTATAATTCCAATCAACAAATAATGTAGGAATGACTTAGATTTAGGCCAAAACATGCGAAAACCCAACTTGGCGAGAAATATATAAAAATGGACAGGTAGTACTGCGTAGAATGTGTCCTTCTTTTCTTCGAGTCCAGTACCAGGACATTATTTACAAATATGGTAACTGTGTAACTTGATGAGAGTGCGTGTGACTCGGAGAAAGTGAAAGATGCGCGCAAACTTGGGGCACATAAACCTAGTAATGGTTATTTTCAATCCTTGCAGTAAATACTTGTGTAATAGTGATCATCAGTAACTCCTGGTGATCAATACACCACGACCAAACATTTTGATTTCAATTAGGACAACGCTTTCCCAGACTGGGGCAATTCCCTGTCCTCTGAAACCCTTCAAGCGCCACATACTTCTATGCAATCATGACAGACGTGAACAGGGCTGACAAGTCTGCGTTCATTCGGACTCGCGTTCTTGGGGATTTCCCTCTCCCCTGGAACCACTCTAGCGCCACCTTTGGTTCTATGCAATCATGATAGTCGGGAGCAGGGTTCTCGATAAGGATTTATAAGTCTGCGTTCATTCGGAGGCGCGTTCTTGGGGATTTTCCTCTACACTGGAACATCCCTAACGCGACCAATGGATACACGTAATCATGATATTCGGGAGCAGGGTTCCTGGTAAGGATTGAGGTGTCTGCGTTCATTTGAACGCACGTTCCTGTGAATTTGCATCTCCCCTGGAACCCCTCTAGCGCCACCTATGGTTCTATGACATCATAGTAGTCGTGAACAGGGTGTCCGGTAAAGATTGATAAATCTGCGTTCATTCGGACGCGCGTTCTTAGGGTTTTCCCTCTCTCATGGAACCCATCTAACGCTACCTATGGTTCTATATAATCATGACAGTCGGGAGCAGTGTTCTTGGTAAGGATTGATAAGTCTGCGTTCATTCGGACGTGCGTTCTTGTGGATTTCCCTCTCCCCTGGAACCCATTCAGCGCCGCCTCCAGTTCTATGCAATCATGATAGTCGAGAGCAGGGTGTCCGGTAAGGATTGATAAATTCGCGTTCATTCGGACGCGCGTTCTTGTGGATTTCCCTCTCCCTTGGTCTATGTAATCATGATAGTCAGGAGCAGGGTCCTTGGTAAGGATAAATAAGTCTGTTTTCATTCGGAAGCGAGTTCTTGGTTTTTTTCTCTCCCCTGGAACCCTCTAGCGCCACCTATGGTTCAATGCAATCATGGTAGTCGGGAGCGGGTTCTTGGTAAGGATAGATAAGTCTGCGTTCATTTGGACGCTCGTTCTTAGGGATTTCCCTCTACCATGGAACCCCTCTAGCGCCACCTATGGTTCTGTGCAATCATGATAGTCGGGAGCATGGTTCTTGGTAAGGATTGATAAGTCTGCGTTGATTCGGACGCGCGTTGTTGGGGATTTCCCTTTCTCCTGAAACACCTCTAGCGCCACCTATGGTTCTATGCAATCATGATAGTTGAGAGCAGGGTTCTGGGTAAGGATTGATAAGTCTCTTTTCATTCGGACGCGCGTTCTTGGGGATTTTCCTCTCCACTGGAACCTCTCTAGAGGGACCTATGGCTACACGTAATCATGATAGTCGGGAGCAGGGTTCCTGGTAAGGATTGAGATGTCTGCGTTCATTTGAACGCGCGTTCTTGTGGATTTTCATCTCCCCTGGAACCCCTCTATCGCCACCTATGATTCTATAACAGTATGGTAGTCGGGAGCAGGGTGTCCGGTAAAGATTGATAAATCTGCGTTCATTCGGACGCGCGTTCTTAGGGTTTCCCTCTCTAATGGAACCCATCTAACGCTACCTGTGGTTCTATGTAATCATGACAGTCGGGAGCAGGGTTCTGGGTAAGGATTGATGAGTCTGCGTTCATTCGGACGTGCGTTCTTGTGGATTTCGCTCTCCACTGGAACCACTCCAGCACCACCTCTAGTTCTATGCAATTATGATATTCGGGAGCAGGGTGTCCGGTAAGGATTGATAAATTTGCGTTCATTCGGACGCGCGTTCTTGTGGATTTCTCTCTCCCATGTACTCCTCTAGCGCCACCTATGGGTCTATGTAATCATGATAGTCGGAAGCAGGTTTGTGCTAAGGATTGATAATTCTGCGTTTAATCGGACGCGCGTTCTTGGGGGTTTCCCTCTCCCCTGGAACACCTCTAGCGCCACCTATATTTCTATGCAATTATGATATACGTAAAGAGCGTTCCCGGTAAGGATTGATAAGTCTGCGTTAATTCGGACGCGCGTTCTTGGGGATTTCCCTCCCCCCATCCTACTGTAACCTCTCCAGCGCCACCTATGGTTCTACGCAATCATGATAGTCGGGAGCTTGGTTCTTGGTAAGGATTAATAAGTCTGCGTTCATACCGACGCGCGTTGTTGGGGATTTCCATCTCCCCTGAAACATCTCTAGCGCCACCTGTGGCTACACGTAATCATGATAGTCGGGCGCAGTGTTCCTGGTAAGAATTAATAAGTCGGCGTTCATTCGGACGTGCGTTCTTGTGGATTTGCCTCTCCCCTGGAACCTCTCTAGCGCCACCTCTAGTTCAATGCAATCATGGTAGTCGGGAGCAGGGTGTCCGGTAAGGATTGATATATTTGCGTTCATTCGCACGCGCGTTCTTGTGGATTTCCCTCTCCTTGTACCCCTCTAGCGCCACCTATTGGTCTATGTAATCATGATAGTCGGGAGCAGGTTTTTGGTAAGGATTGATAATTCTGCGTTCTTTCGGACGCGCGTTCATGGGGATTTCCCTCTCCCTGGAACACCTCTAGCGCTACCTATGGTTCTATGCAATCATGATATACGTAAGCAGGGTTCCCGGTAAGGATGGATAAGTCTACGTTAATTCGGAAGCACGTTCTTGGGGGTTTCCCTCTCCACTGGAACCTCTCTAACGCGACCTATGGATACATGTAATCATGATATTCGGGAGCAGGGTTCTCGATAAGGATTTATAAGTCTGCGTTCATTCGGACGCACGTTCTTGGGGATTTTCCTCTCCACTGGAACCTCTCTAACGCGACCTATGGATACACGTAATCATGATATTCGGGAGCAGGGTTCCTGGTAAGGATTGAGGTGTCTGCGTTCATTTGAACGCAC
>JAODUJ010182489.1:0-10737 GCA_027564615.1 Psolus chitonoides
GAAACCTATTGAGTGTTCCGTGTAAGCTTTCGTCGTGTGTTGCCACCTTACGGTGGATCCGGGAACTGGGCGTCTAGTTTCTGTTATTGATTGATTGAGCTCAGTCTTGAGCACTGAGACGAAAACATCTCATCACGAAAAAATGTCTGACCGGTAAAGCTGTTATTAACTAGCGGTAGTTTCTTCTGGAAATGGCAATTGAAATACTGTGAATTACGTCAAAACGACAGCACTGAAAACCTTTCTACAGTGTTATAAGAGATTGCTCAGTTCTTTACGTTAGAGTTGATCGGGAAACTTTAATTAGTTCACAGTAAACTGACTTATTAATCTAGGGCCACTATAAAGGTGTGTTTGGTCAATATATACAGTCGCAATATCGATAATATTCGCCACAGCGCAAAATGATCACTAAGTTTAATTGAAAGTCGCTCTATTTATTATTCCCAGATTCGTATTAGGCCTATTATGTACGTTTTTTTCTGGATATCTATAGGGCGTAATGAGCACGAAGTTTAATTGAAAGTCGCTCTATTATTCACAGATTCGTATTATTATGTACAGTGCTCATCTACAAGTCCTGTCAGACAGCCTAAACACACGGACGTCGTGCCATTCGGAGTAAATTGAATTCTAAATCAATATTTGGCTGTGAAACTCAATTTGGCGAAATCTGGCAGAAGCGAAATTGCTGTAAAAATATATGCACAATATCACAATAATCTACCTAATACTTGTCTTGCCTAACATCGTACAGAAAAATCGTGTCCAAAATATCCCAATATCCCTTTGGCCATGAAATACCAAAATTAACAGCAAAACAGCTATATGGCATTCCATCTCAATTCCAACTCCTCTTGAATTGGCTGATTTCGAATCTGATCAAGAATAGGGAGTTTGCATTGAATATGAGTGGATTATAAAAAAAAATATCGCGATAAAGAGGGAGCGCAGTAGTTATGCATGACTAGAGGAGTACGCCATTAGATACTTACCTGTCTCCCGACTATACAATTGCACACAAATCCACCATCGCGCAAGCTCTCTAGGAACCGTAACTTGTGATACCGTTCCTGTTCATTCTATACGTGGAGCTCATTGACATCACTATAGTATAGAAGTAGGCTACATCGTGAAAGCTTTGCTCTGATATATATTTTGCGTTTTTTGAACAACTAAGGATAGGTACATTTGTGTTTTTACGATACACCCCCTCCCCCTCCTCATACACATACACACTCTCGATTTTGTAATTACGTTACTGGTTTGTAGCGCTCCTCTTGTTTGCAGACATTTCGGCCACTCAAACTAGGTGTATATCGTTGTAGAAAGACAACTTTTAAATGTCGAATTAGTAATCGCTTGATCTTTCGATCGATCACTCGTTTCAGCGTTTATCAATATTAGGCGCGATCGACCTAGTTCATAAATTAGACAGCTGTTACCATCGGTGATGCTTGTTAAATTACAAATCATTATTGCCCTATTTTTAAGACGTTTCCAAGAGTCAAATCCGTTTTGCTACAGGAACATTTCCCCCGCCAAAAAACGTGTTCCTATTTAGTTTACATTGTTAGGCCTCTAGTTATAGTCTAATAGCCTCAAACCATACCATGTGGGTCACCATTTGCATTATTAATAAGTCACCATTTCCCACGTGGCACTCCATAATTTTTTCTCTATGCATGGATTACTGCAGAAGTTCCCGAAATTATGCAACCTAGTTTGATCTACCGCTATGGCGTCACATGTCACAGAAGATGCCGCAGAGAACGAAGAACATGTTTGATTTCTATACAGTTATTGGGTAACAGCACGCAATGTTCGGCTAATTTGCGCTCATCCATTACATATATGGTTAATGTGAGAGTAACGCATGATGTTACTTGTCAGCTTATAGTTTTAGTATCGGCCTGATTTATCGCTACCAGGAGGCTAATGTCGCTCGAGTAGTATTCTATCGAGAGGTTCATGCGCATGCTTGAACTATTGCGATATAACACGACCATAATTATATGTCTAATTCACTATAGTAGGCCTATGAACTACAAGATTCAGTAAGTATAATGAATGAGGAGGAAGAGTATGGGACGCGAAAGAGACAACTTGATATATATACGATGATATCGTATTATGCGATGGAGTAGTACTCAACTGATGAACTATTTATGATGAATATGAAGTTACTACATGATCATAGTTGTATATCATTGTATCAATGTACTACTGTATTATATCATTGCATGAAAGTAGTACCGGTTTATCATTATCGTATAAAGAAAGTACATCATCATTTGGTCCCTTCAGTTTTCCATAGCAAAGAATTATGAATGAGAAGATGAATGCCTTACCGTAGTGTCCCAATTTTCAATAGGCATTAGCACGGTCATTCAATCTGACTAGCAAAGAAAATATTTTTCAATATTAAATTTCGCTTAAATAGATCTGAAGGTAAATTTGCCTTGCCCATTTACCCCTAGGTCTAGGCTAGCTATCTGTGTTCCGGAGAGTGCCATTTCCGGCAATCTAATTTTCGATTTTTTTCTCATCTGAGCGACAACATGGTGGGGCTCAGATGATGGTAGATTCTCTTTGGCTCTGTCGCTCTCCAAACAAATTAATTAGGAACTGATGCTTCAGACTGAACATGTTAGTTTTCATTCACAGACTCCCGTTTAGCTTCCGTCAGGTATATTTTATTGATCATGTTTTCATTTATTTTGTAAAACTAAAGGAACAGCTCATTTTCGTTTTGCCCTGATAATGGTTAATGTGAATTGTCAGCTTAGTTCCAGTATCGGCCTGATTTATTGCTATCAGGAATCGGTTGCCGCTTGAGGTGGATTCTATCGTCAGTTCACTGTGCATGCAGACATCATGCTCGAACTATTTCGACAACATTATAATATATAAATATGTGTATTTTGCTCAGTACGAATTAGTTAGTACCATAAACATAGCAAACGAGGAGAGAAAGACTTACCATAAGTGCATGCCAATTCGATGACACAAAAACTCTTGATATCAAAGTAGGCAATATTCCGGAATAGGTAGGCCGTAGGCATTATCTTGGGATTTCCATGGGTATTGACTGTTTATACTAGATATTAGCAGTCATTTGATTGAACTGAGGCTGAATTAGGAGCAGTTTTTCGACTAGGAAATTCATGAAATTCCATGTGTTTTTGTGTTGAACGAATGGAACAGAAGATTTACACACACTTAGGTGTAACTTGGAATAAAATTGAGGCACAAACGGTGAAGTAACGAAAAGAAAAATCCGAAAAATATGTCGCTTATAACTATTCTGATCCCTCAATTGAATTGAAGCGACCGCTGCCACTGCCACAGCAGTACCTATATACTGTGGAAGAATGAAATCATAGGGAGCTAGATCGGGAATGTGGGGAGAACGGTTGGAGTAAGAAGAACAGCATATTTCTGCTAAGTACGTCTGCACGGGACAAACGCAGAGCTCGAAACTGGAGTAGATGCCCCGTTTTTCGAGCACCTGACTGCCCGGAAATCCCTATAATTCGGTTGCGCAATAGCGACATGTGCAGACAAAAGTCTCTATTATTCACTGTTACGGGCGTAAGGCGTCTGGAACTATCTTGTCCCTTCTGGATATCGTTGGAAATGGTAAAAATGCTCGCTTTAAAGCCTATATCCAGAAGGGACAAAGTGTTTCCAGACGCGTTGTAATGAAATTGTCAGGGTTTTATTCGCCTAGACGCGCCTTGAGGTACAGTCGTCGTCTGATCACGATGAACAGTCCAACAGTAATCGGATTGAAACAGAATTTAACAATCTCATTTGAGAGCACTCTGTGTATATGACGTAAGAGGGTGAATCGTGATCAATACGATGGATTTTTACATGAATCAATCAATATCGATCAAATATGTTGTTATTTTAATAGTTAATATATTATTGGCCGGCTTTAGAGGCCCATATGATCCATTAGGTTAAATAGCTTTTATTCAAAATATATGAACACCTACGAAAACCATTTACACGCGATGGCCAACTTAATAGGTGTGGGCTGGGCCCGTGTCCTTTGGCATTTGTATACTTCTGTGTACTAGCACCAGAAATGGAAATGCTGAACTGCCAGGTCTCAGCATTTTGGTTTCATTTTGTTTATTCAACGCCACTTGGCCCTATATAAATTTTACATAAACTGATACGAACACAGTAATTATAAATAGCATATATAGCTCAATATTTCACATGTAATTGGGTTTTCAGTTAATGATGCAGACGAAAACTCTACACAATAATATCAAATTGAAATCTTGGGTGAACTATTGCTTTAAACTTTACATGACTTCACCTTGGTCATTTGGTACCAGTGACATTCAGGGGGACATTTCATTGTAATCCAAATTACCTAAATGGAATGTATTCTTACCATAAACACCACTAACATGATTGGATAACGGCGCAGTCCAGTGGATAAACACCACAAAATCCCACTTATCCTGATTGCAGTTTCAAGTATGCAATATTCTCTAACAAGCATTCTGTGCGCCAGTCACGTCTCTAGTAAATTATATGTCGAACATCTTTAAAGGGCATAAGTTACATTGGTTTCGCTTGTAAAATGGTGTGAGCTTCCACGAATGAACATTACACTGTAGTAGCCTAATAATAATAATTGGCATTTGTTTGTTTGTTTGATTGTACAATGATCCTCCCTTGCGATACGATACACGAACATACAATAACGTGTACAAAAAAACCAATAATATTTATAACAATTTAACAGTTTCCTAAAAATCCCTAATGATTGAACAATGGGATCGCCGTGGTCGAGTGGTCGGAATGTTGGCCTAATGATCCAAGGATCGCCGGTTCAGTCCCTGGTCTCGACCTCTACGCTGTGTCCTTAGGCAAGAGATTTTATCCCAAATCTGCCTCTCTCGACCCAGGTGCTAAATGGCTACCAGCGAGGAAACTTGCAAAATTAGCGTGTGCGCTGATTTGTCGGCTACCAGCTAGTGACATCCCCCGGATGGAGATCGTGTACATCAGTAGCCTACGGGAGAGACCGGAAAGTGCACACTTGTGCGGGTTTGACGAGTTCCGATGACCAGGGGTAATAATTATGTAAAGTGCATTGGGACCGTTGATGAAATGCGCTATATAAATGTAGGATAGTATCAAGCCCGTAGAAAGGATTTTCTTCAAAGGAGGGCACGGCATAAGTACAGGAGGGGGCACATATGTTATCGATGACCGTCCTGTGGGGACTAAGGGTTGAGGTCTCCCCCACCCCTTTTTAGAAAGTTTTGCTTTTGACAGGGGGCTAAGATGCGAAGTTGTGCTATCATTTCCATCTGTTTAAGGTAGAATTTTCCGCCTTACTTTTGTCAAATTCATGAAGGCAATATCAGCTACAATAATACAATACATTACATGCACTTTTTAATCATTTAATAACATGTAATAACAGCAACATGAGATATATTATATGTTCAAATATAATTGTTCGCAGATTAATATCACAAACCTTTTTTTATATTTGTTATATTTTTTTATACTAGTATTCACGCAAGAGGGGTACAAGGTTGCTAGGGGGCAGTCCCCCGTAACCAATTCTGGCTGGGTGCCTGGATATTATTATTATTATTGATAATTTTAATATTAGTAGTAGTAACTGACCATTATTATTATTGCTCCTCAATTCAAACAATTTCGGTGATCATTTACTTTGGCCCCAATAAGACAGGAGGTTGTTCTTTCCAGAACGCAACTCATGACCCATCATCCAATGATCACACCAGGAAATGCCGGTATTTCCCTTATCACACTCTGTCCAAGTTTCTTCAAAATCTATCAAATCATCTAGGCATAAGATTACTTTGAACAATTGCGGGTAGACAGATCGATCGTGGCAGCAGGCGGCGCACTATCACAATTCACACCAGTTTGCTGGTATGAGATGAAGATCAAAATTAATCAATACTTTTGCTTTCAACACGGAGCCAATTTCACGGGGGCCTCGGCGGGACAATATCTTCTAGAGCTGAAACCAAGGCCCGGCAATGCAACACTAAGCGCCGTATACACAGTTGAAGCCATCACGGAGACAGAAACCGGGAGACGCGTTGCCCCAAAACAGCGTCCTCCGTTATGTAGATACTGTGTACATGTACGACGCATAAAACTAAAAAACAACGCTATGACCATACATGTATTGTTATCACGGTGATTCCTAGCTAGAGTGGCATTAACTGTAGCAGTGTTCTCTCTGCAGCAAGGAGCGTCACAGTCAGAACTAGGAGAATCTATCATTTCGTGTTACGAAAAGTGAGGGCGTGCTTTCGGGGTAACAGTTCAATTGGCACCATTATTTCGCGCTGTATTGTTTCTCCAGTTAATTATGATACCTTCATGGGTCAATACGGCTGGCAGTGGAGCAAGGCGCAGTGGGGTACTCACGAGTCCCACGACCCGACTGCCCAATGCACTGATATATCTAACAGCATGTAGCTACTAAACCATGACGGCAACTCAGAATGTCGCCCATCTATAACATCACTGATGTAATCTTACCTCTAACGTTAAAAGACCTGACACGGTAACTGTGAATATTCGACTGCTGCTCTCTAGACCAGATATAAACTCCAATGATCTGAAGGAATAAGAACATCAGAATGAATTAATATCAAGAATTTTTTTCCACGATGAATCTTTGAAGAACCATTTAAAGGATGGGAAGATTCGCCCTAGATGAGAGACGCAATGGGCAACCCAGTTACCATGGACAGGTACGGATATGAGCGTGACAGGTACAAGAGATCTAGGTTCATTTCAATGTGACTGTTCCCAGTATTTACTGGTATGCTGCATGGGCGTATATCCGGTTTCAGGAGTGGGTGTCAAGGGGGAAATATTAAGGTCAATAGGAGCATCTTTCAAATGTCCCCCCCCCCCCACCCAAGATCTACGCCCCTGCTGGTAAGCAATAATGATCATTTACAGACAATTATCCAGGGGATGGGTCAAAGGTGGCTGCACACCGACCGTGGGAAGTGTGACTAGTAACGACGGACACAGCGATCGCCGAATGTGCGAGGCGGCGAGGCCCCTGGTGGAGGTCTGTGGGTCCTCCCTCAGGATTTTAGGAAATAATATATGAGTCGCATGTAGAAGTTTATTTTGTTCAGTGACCCACGCATATATATATATGCCACCACATTACCACATTAATACACAGGAACCGCGGAGCCAATTTTGAAGTAGGGGGCTAATCATTGAGGCGGCCCAATATGTTCGAGAAAATAACATAATTTTTTCCCAGTTTAAGGCGGCAGAAAAAATGGGGGGGGGGGCTAAAGCCCCATATCCCCGGTCCCTGATAATAAAGTAATAATTAGAACACAATCAGTTTTAAAACAACGACAAATAATAGTTGATATCGGAGTAGAGAAAAGGCTGTGTTAGGAAGAAGGATTTAGGTTAATGGTTCTTGATTTGCTGAAGGAAGGGATATCAGATCTTACCACTTCAAACTCTGATTACAACGTCAAAGGGAGGGAACAGCACAGGCGTAGGAAGGTGTTCGAACCTTAGGGGACGGAAATTGTGTTGGTGAGTAGTTCGGGCAGGGACGTAGCTAGTGCCTTCCGATGAGGTGAGGGGGTAGGTGAGGTTGCTGAATTTTAAAGCGAGGCAAGTGCGCACATTTTTGCTTGTCATGTATAATTTTCGAGGTTTAAATCTCACGTTTGTCACAATTGACATCACGAAGAGCAGAATTATTACTAAAACTATCAAGATGCAAAATAATGCGATCATTTACAATTTTGCATGTACTATAAAACCACTCAAAATTATTATGTATTGTAACAACAGATGATCGACCTTCGTACCTGTTGGGGTTTGCACCTGTAGGGGTGGCCCCCTCACTGCCCCCATGGTTCCTACGCCTATGGGGAACCGTCATGCTGAAGTGAACGTCGACCGTTTGTACCTGGAATGCAGGATCCCAAGTAGAATCAGGCATTTTGTTTTAAACACTTCATATTTTCTATAAAAAATAATATGACATAGGAGGAGCATATTACGCCTCTGCATGACAGAGTTAAGACAAAATGAAGGTCGTTGTTTCATTTGCAATTTTGTCATTGTTAACGCCCCATGTGGAACGAATCTTCCCGCCTTTAAAATACGTCTCGTCTGACTTACGCATTGATCTCACAGAGCGAGTTGATGCAGATCATTATCCGGATATTCTCCTTGGGTTTCGGAGGGGGTTCACTGTACCGCCTGTCAGTAATACTCGTCCTCTTGTGGCGGATGTGCAGGTTAGCCGAGAGTTGATAGATCGCGGTCCTCGGCGCCGTGAATTGGCCGGTCGTCACGTCTAAGCCTTTCCCGCGTCGGAATAACCCAGCGGACTCGTTCTGTCGAAATAAGGACATTTATTATTGAAAGATGTGACTCAACTGACTGACAATAATGGAGCCAAAACAGTTTCAGGTACATAATCGCACCATGTCGACATATCGAGAAATAATGAGAGTGAGAGATATGACTCAACTGACTGAAATTGAGGAAGTACAACTTTTAGGTACATAATCTCACTATGTCGACATGTCAAGAAATAATTAAATTGGGAAACTTGACTCAGCTGACTGAAAATTGTTGGCTCAGTTGACTGGAATGTACAACATTTCGACATGTCGAGAAATAATGAATTTGAAAGATATCTCAGCTGACTGAAATTGATGGAGCAGAATCTTTGGATACATAATCTCACAATGTCGACATATTAAGAAATAATGAAATTGAAACATGTGACTCGACTGACTGGCAATGATGGAGCAGAAACTTTAGGTACATAATCTCACCATGTCGACATATTAGGAATAATAAAATTGAAACATGTGACTCGACTGACTGGCAAGGATGGAGCAGAAACTTTAGGTACATAACCTCACAATGTCGACATATCAAGAAATAATGAAATTGAAACATGTGACTCGACTGACTGGCAAGGATGGAGCAGAAACTTTAGGTACATAATCTCACCATGTCGACATATCAAGAAATAATGAAATTGAAACATGTGACTCGACTGACTGGCAAGGATGGAGCAGAAACTGTAGATACATAATCTCACCATGTCAACATATCAAGAAATAATGAAATTGAAACACGTGACTCGACTAACTGGCAAGGATGGAGCAGAAACGTTAGGTACATAATCTCACCATGTCGACATATTAAGAAATAATGGAATTGAAACATGTGACTCGACTGACTGGCAAGGATGGAGCAGAAACTTTAGGTACATAATCTCACAATGTCGACATATCAAGAAATAATGAAATTGAAACATGTGACTCGACTGACTGACAAGGATGGAGCAGAAACTTTAGGTACATAATCTCACCATGTGGACATATCAAGAAATAATGAAATTGAAACATGTGACTTGACCGACTGGCAAGGATGGAGCAGAAACTTTAGGTACATAATCTCACTTTGTCGACATATTAAGAAATAATGGAATTGAAACATGTGATTCGACTGACTGGCAAGGATGGAGCAGAAACTGCAGATACATAATCTCACAATGTCGATATATCAAAAAATAATGATTTTGAAACATGTGACTCGATTGACTGGCAAGGATGGAGCAGAAACTTCAGGTACATAATCTCACGATGTCGACATATCAAGAAATAATGGAATTGAAACATGTGACTCTACTGACTGACAAGGATGGAGCAGAAACTTAGGTACACAATCTGACCATGTCGACATTTCGAGATGAAAGAAAACGTCTTTTTCATTAAGAGACATCTGTGTTTGGCGGGTTTGCTCGTAAGAAACAGTCAAGATACTAAATACCTTTTTACATATTTCAAAAAGATTTCCAATGTACTAATGACATCTTTTGATTATTCTTGTTTACTATTAAAATATTGTGTAAAAGAGAGATTGGGCACCAATTTTATTTTTGTCAGCGCACAAATGAGTTTCCACATCCATGTCATTCGTATTAGCCAGTAACGTTGCTCGATAAGCCCTGGTCAGAAATTCAAAAGGTCCAAGGTAATTTGGGCTAGCAACGTGGGGAGACTGCATGGGGCTAGTTATTACAAAAACATTTTGGATCGTTACGATTCCATGAAATGATTCGGTTCTTCCGGTAGTCAAAGAACAAAATATTGCTAATAAATCAGAACAAATTTTACACCTAAACACTAGACTGTTTATTAGTTAAGCAAAATTTGTAACAACTTACCCTGTGCACTATAAGCCACTTTCATCTATCTACTCGGATTTGAACAATCAGAAAACAGAAAATCCTACTGCTTTGTCAACGCAGCAGCAAATCTTGCATTGAGGCAGTGAGGGAAGCTGCCAATAGGCTATAATATGATGTATACTAACTAGGGCATCCTCACATGTTTCGTCTTGGAGAAAAACGCTCTGTAACAACTAGCCCCGATCTCCCCTACGGTGTATGATACGCGCACACTTGCCCGCCACGGTTACCGGATTACGTGTATTACGTATCATATACGCGCATGCTTGAGCGTGTGCGCAACTTGGGTCGCCTTCCAAACGTGAGACTATTGAACATATACAATACTGCGTCATAAAGCATGGGGCCAGTGAGCTATATATATGGAGGGCTCATCCAATAGGGAAAACGCGCAAAAATTGAAGCACCCATGAAGGGTCACGTGATAGGGGTCAACTTACTCAAGTAGT
>JAODUJ010182600.1:0-10737 GCA_027564615.1 Psolus chitonoides
CATGGTCCACCTAAGGCGTTCACAAGGTGTTAAGATTTTGATCTCTGTTGACCTTAGGTGACCACTGATTTCTCCCAAGAACAACAGGGATTATGTACGGTACTCATTTTAGAGAACATGCATACCAAGTATAAACTTGATCTGACTAGGCATGGTCGACTTAGCATGTTTACAAGCAAAACGTATACAGTCCAGGATGCGCCATAGAGCCCCTAATCGGGTGCCTGGACCCCCAATCGAGGTTTTTTTGTTTCACACGGGGAGACGTCATTACCCACAATGCACTTCACTGTTGTAATACATACAATGTGTAAACGAAACTTTGAATTAAAAAAGGGAAAACGACGACGTTTGGGGAAAATGCTATTAGTCCGAAAGTAGGCTACTGTCTGAAAGTAGGTATAAAAATGAAAACATTGACCGTGTCGCATTTTTTATTCACCGTGTAAGTTTTTGTGGAATTCCTCAATAAGTAGCGCCTCTCCTGATTTTAGCCGCGTACCAGGCGTTTAGATACAACGTATACTATACATACGCGTCAGCTAGCTTCAAATGAGTCATATTTTCGTTCACAAAATATAATCGTACAATGCCTGTATATGAAATTGGAAGTTATCATTCTCTTGAGTAGTACCAGAATAAGGTTAAGGAATTATTACTAATATAAACGACTGGAAAATTACTAACTTTAATCGTATGGCAATGGGGCCCCGAACGAGGGTTTCTCCTAAACTGGTTTAGGCTACAAAAAAATATCCAAATTCATAACAAAATGTCCATGTTTGGCCCAAAATGAGCTCAGACCTCCGCCAAACTCACTAGGGACTATGTACGCATGATGAGAATGATACCCACGAGTTTAAACCTCCTGGGTGCTAGATTAATCAAGGAATAAACTGCAACCGGGATACTTTTACTGGGGATTAAACAGTCGAGACTCTAAATTCAGCTGAATAACGGACGAGGCGAAGCAGAGTCTGTTTTTTAGCTGAATTTAGAGTCGAGACTGTTTATTAACCAGTAAAAGTCGACCTATTCTACAACCTAATTTCGCAGAAAATGTAACTTTTGGATGATTTTGGGGGAAACTGTGATGCTTGAGCAAATCCAATAACAGTCAGCGGCAAAACCGCCACATAGCCAATCAGATGTCCGCTTCTGTGACGTTTTCTACTGCTACTGACTGCTCACTGTTGTAGACTGCGTGACGCTCTACGTACGTAAAAATAGCATGTTAATTTGTACGCGAACGATTGTTCAGTGGAAACACAGTCTCTGTTCCCTTCTTTTGCCAAGATTTTTGCATAAAAATGTGGCTAGCCATCCGTTATTGCAAAAATAACGGATGGCTAGAGCTGGCCAATAGACCAATCAGATTCGAGTATATGCAATAACAGATAGCAAGGGGTTGTAGAATCATAAATACTCCGTGAGCATGTCCGTTGACATGCCACTTTTCCTGGTGCAATTACATCAGGACCAGTCAGGCCTCCAGTAGCCAGTGCTTTCCTCTATGTCTGTTCATCTCAATAATAAACCTGGATTTACCAGCTACACAATGATATGAATCAATTATACATACTACCATGAGCATGGCCCTGTCATGCTCCTAGAGATCATGATCTTCTTCTTTTATCCTGGTCCAGTTTCAGCTGGACCAGTTAGGCCTCCAGTGTTCTTTCTTCTCCATTAGTTTTGTTAATTTATTCTTTAGGAACCCTGGATTAAACCAGCTAAACAGTGAGTGGAATTAATCATTTCTACATATTACCATGACCCTTTACATGCTACTCGGGCCTTCAGAGGACAGTGTTCTTTCTCCTCTGTCAATTTGTTCATCTTCTCCTTAACATCTCCACATATACCAGCCAAACATTAAGTGGAATAGATCAATTCTACAAACAACCATGAGCATGATACAAGGAACCACAGCCCATATATTTTTTTTCCTGGTTCAGTTTCATCTGGACCAATTGGGCCTTCAGTAGCCGGCATTTTTCTCCTCTGTTAGTTCTGTTCATCTTTTCTTTAAGATCCCCAGATTTACCCGCTAAACAGTGAGTGGGATTAATCATTGCTACATGTCACCATGAGCATGACCCTTTACATGCTATAGGAACCGCTGGCCATACAATTTCAACTGGATCATTTGGCCAGATTTTTTCTTGTGTTTGTCTTTTTTCATTGTGGTCTGTAAAGCGCCTAGACGCCTCAGCAGTAGGCGCTATAGCAAGTTTTTACCATTATTATTATTCATTTTTTCCTTAATTAAGATCTCTGGATTTTGCCATCTAAACGACATGAATCAATTCTACATACCATCATGAGCATGAACCCTTTACATGCTACTAGTACCATGGCCCATACCTTTTTCTCTTGGTCCAGCTTCATCTGGACTAGTTGGGCCTCCAGTAGCCAGTGTTCCTTCTCCTCAGTTAGTTTGTTCATCTTCTCCTTGGTCTCCAGTAGCTGAGAGGCCAGGCCCTCCTTGCTCTCCACCGAACTGATCAGTACCGTGTGTTCCTTCACAGCTGTCTCGTAAGGCACAGACTCTGGACAAGGCTACATTGGGAAACACGACCAATTCATGTTTTTAATAGTTTTATATTTTAACATTGATGTTAGCATTGTCATTCCCTTGAGTGTAGCCTTAATTAAGGGATGCTCAGACTACTGCGATACGACATGGCGAGTTGAATAGTGTTATTTTCAATGTGACTGTTTAGACTGCATGCGATACCAAAAAAATCTCATATTTTGTCGTACAACATTTTTGTCGCAGAGCAACATATTAGGTCTGGCCAATCAATAGTGGCATGACGAATCATACACGTGTCACGTGATGGGAAGTATTGCCAGACAGAGGAAAGTCTATTGTGTTTACAGTGGCCTGCAACAAAAATGTCACGAGCAGTGTGAACAGTCCATCCGATAAAAATGTTGTCGCATCGTATCGTATCGCAGTAGTCTGAACGGCCCTTTATACACCGATCAGTAAATAGACATGTATGCCGCAAAGTACTCTTGCAGCAACAGCACTTTCAGGAGAATTGAGATTTTGCTGAAAGTGAAATTACTGGATGCCGGATTGCTGCTTTCCCATTGCAGTACCAATGTGAAGCAAGGCCTGGCAATAGAGCACTAACCTTTGTATACACAGTTGAAGCTAGCATGAAGTAAGGCTGCACGGTTATTCGTCTAACCATCAGAACGGGTTAACCGCGGTTACAGTTTAACTCGGTTACCAAAAACGTGGAAAATCGACTAACCATAATAATCGAGTTATAACCAGCAATATTCGGTTACTAACCGAAAATTTTCCAGTTACCAACTGAACATTTTCTGGTTTTTTTTTGGGTGGGGGAGTTGCTACCCGGTTTAACTCAGTTAGCAAATTGATAACCGCCCGGTTATTGATTTAGCGATAACTGTACAGCCTTAGTAGCAACCTGTCCATCACCACTGCAGAACAGGCCTACTGAAACATATCCAATGTACCTAATTTTTCCGAAATAAATTGCTCCCAATACAACAAAACCAGAAATTGCAAGACCATCAACAATTTCAGAACAGCTTTTGATGAGCAAGTATCAAGGCACGAGTGGGATGAGAACCCGAGCCTCTGTCGTGCTACCACCACGAGTAGTTATGCACAAATGAGCTTTTCTTGCAGTCTTGCTTTCACAAAGTTTTTACTCTTTATGTCACTATTTATGTTTAGGGTTTTCAGAATTCTACGGGGTTCAGGAAGCCAATAGCTCATGGAGGATCCCGGAAGCTATGCGATCATGAATGAACACTGGGAAGTCTTGCCTTCTCTCATCGCACAGTGTTCAGAGCGTACGAGGCAGGCGTGTAACTATTACAATCCCATCCTGCTCCCAGGACCGCCATTTAGCCACTATCTCAAATGCTGAGAGGTGGTAGCAACCTGTCAGTCACCACTGCAGAACAGACCAGCTGAAACATAACCAATGTACCCAATTTTCCTGAAAGTTAATTGCTCCCAATACAACAAAACCAGAAATTGCAAGATCATCAACATCAGCAGTACACCTTTGATGAACAAGTACCTAAAACAGGAGTGGGGTAAGAATCCGGGCCTCTCTGTAGGGCAAGCGGTCCGTCATTCAACCCACTGCACCACACAACCACCATAAATATATGCATCGATGCTACTGTGTAGCCTCTTCGTCCCTCTGTTAAAAAGCTCTACAAATGGACTCCAATAAATGAGCTTTTCTTGCTTTTACATAAACTTTTCAGAAACTTTCTCTTTAAGCTTCATCCCCCTTTACAGATGTGCTTCAGCCAAAAAATTACCAATTATGGGAGAGCTTTGTCTCTACCAATAAAATGAAGTAATTTATTCAGGTTGTAGGCAGAAACTGGTACAAAACAAAACATATTTAATAGTCTAAGCCCAATGGAATGTACAGTGTATATACCAACTGTTAAGTGCCTTAGGCTGCAAGATAAAATTAACCAAAGTTGATGAAAGACTTAAGGATTAACCCCACTTAGTTGCAAGAGATATTCTTCAGAACTGAACAATTAAACCAAACATAAAAAAAACATTTTATGGATGTTGAACTCAGCAACTGAAAATATCAAAAACTGAATCCATACCTACCACAGTATATGACCCAATGAGGGGAAAGTACCTATGATATTCAAAAATAGTTTCCTATTATTGTTTCTTTCTTTTCTTTCGGGGGGTGGGAGAGGGGGTTGTAACACAAAAACGGAACATGTACATTACGACACATGCTGAATGACATTTCAGATTGTAGGGATCTATAGGATGTGTTTGGCCATATTCCAACAACTGCTGGACCTTTCAAATTGTTTTAAAATAAACCAACACACACATTCTTCTCGCCTAGCTGAATAACAAGAACGATTTGCTTTACCACCCCCCCCCCCCCTCATTTCCATATTGATAACATGGAAATATTGGTGAATATTTATTTCAACTCTTCAAATCTATTGTTTACCCATCTGGAAATAACATGTGGATACTTTACTTATTTTACTAACCTTGATCTGGCTATTTGCCCTATTCTCCTGAAATACATTTCTAGAAATAACATGGTCAACCATCATTTTCAATAAAATGAAATACTATTGTTTTTCCAGAAAACTTGGGTTTATGACAAAAGCAGAACAATTAACTTAAACTAAGGTAACAGAATAACCAAAAAAAATCAAAAAATAAACTTTGTTGAGTAAACTTGTGCCCTCTACTAAACCAGTCTCAAAGTTCCCCATGGGAGCCATGCAAAAAGATGATGAAAAGTTAGCTAAATATACCACCAACAGATGGGTGATATAGCCCTTATGTTATGAACACAATGAATGCCAAAACATTATGGGTTTACAAACCTTCAAGTTGGGAGTTGGAGACTGTCATTAAGTCATACCGCAAAATATTATAAATTTCAGTGATTTCGTTTGTATGGCCAAATATGGCCAAATATCAGCCAAAGTAATGAAAATTGTGGGTGAACTTTGAACATTTTCCCACACCATTTTTTGGTAGGACATCAGTAAAAATGAGAATTTTGGTAATCTTTACATTTCTTGTGTCATACCCACATTAGTGTGGAAATAATACCCACAACAACAGCATAACCTGACGAAAAACTAAATTTGCTCATTTTCAAATTTTGAAATGGCCAAAATCCAACCAGATTACCATTAAAATATGCGAGCCGAAAAAATCCCTATTGGTGGTGCAGTACTTGGAAGTCGGTGCTCTCACAAAACCAATGCCAGACATTTCTGGCTGGGGAGAAGTAGGAGGGTAACTCCATCTAATCTGAGTAACTCCATCTCATATAACCAAGTAAATATTGCTGTAAGTAATAGTAGAACTTCCAAACTGCCTGGGGAATCTGAGATTGCCTCCTACCCATCTGAAATTTGTTGGAGACCAGCACCCCCCTCCACCCCTCAATGAAACTTCACCTGGTGATCCTACAAACAGTCAAGTCCTGGACAAGAGCTTCTCTGTGCTGAATCAATCAACTTTTCCGGAACTACAGGAGAAATGACCCCAACTGCAAGTGGCAATCATTGCCCCCTCTTCCCCATTAAACCACTTTGTAAATTCAATTGCGCAAAGGATTCTGGGTAATTGACTTGGTAAAATCAATACCCAATGATGGTACAATTATTGCTATGCTGTGAAGTTCAGGAGTCATTAGTATCAGATCACTCCATGATAAAGATAACTCTTAATTACGTCAAACCTACAATTAAGAGAACTCCTCGGGCTAAACTGAGTTTTGTGCATTTGATAACGAGTCCTTTATCAATGACCTTGCACACCCTCCGGTCTACCCGGAGCAGAAATTGATGTTGATCGATTTGTTCAAACATATTCCGCCATATGTGCTGGAAATTCTTGCACCGCTTATCACGAGGTTACGACCTGTGCGATGTAATCTACCCTGGAATCAAAATGAAATCAGGCAGGTGAGACAGGAGGGGAGATGATCTGAGAGGAAATGGCGAAAGCACAAAACCTATAGAAAATCGGACTGTTCATCTCTCTAAACTTCACAGTGTTAATGAAATTATTTGATCTGTTCAGTGCTGTAAACACCCTACTAAAGTCCAAAATCCCAATGCCTATCTATCAGTCTGCACCTAATCTCAGTAACAAATTTGCTGTGTTCTTTAAATCCAAAGTTGAAAAAATGTGTAGTCAGTTTGTCGATGATGCAGGCACAGATCTGTACAATGTTGGTCATGCATAAATATATATATTTCAACCAAACATCTATTGAAGACGTAGAGCGGGTCATGAGTAAATTATCTCAAAAGCCTTGTCCTCTAGACCCACTGCCAACTTGGTCAGCAAAGAAAAACATGGGTGTGGTTTCTAAACCCGTTGCTCCCATTGCTAATGCATCCCTCACATCTGGTGTGTTTCCAGATGATTTTAGGCAGGCTATTGTAAGACCAGTACTAACAAAAAATCATCTCTCGACTCAAATTATTCGAGCAACTATAGACCTATCTCAAATATTCAGTTTCTGGCTAAAGTTACAGAATACAATGTAGCCTCTAGATTTAGGGAGTATTTGAATGAGCACAGGATCAGTGAACAATATCAATCTGCCTATCACAAAAACCGCAGTTCTGAGACTGCACTTCTAAGGTCAAAGGTGACATATTGAGTGCGATGGACAAAAACTGAGTTAATTTGCTTGTAATGTTAGATATTACGGCTGCATTTGATACTATTTATCATTGTATGCTAATAACCAGACTCAATGTGTCCTACATTATCTGTGGTCCTCCTTTGGAGTGGTGTGAATCTTATCTAGCGGGAGGTGCAGTCGAGTTTGTATCGATGCCTTTTCCAATGATATTGGTCTTGTCTGTGGTACACCACCCGGTTCCATCATGGGACCACTACAGTTTACACTCTACTTTCAACCAATACAGTAGGTGATATTATTCATAAACACAATCTTTCCTTCCAATTTCCGTCCTATGATCCTCTGAAACCCAGGGATTCTATTGTAGCAAATAACAACCTTCAAAATTGTATTACTGAGATTCAGTGCTGGATTATTTCTAACAAATTAAAACTTGATAATGACAAGACAGACTTCCTAGTGATTGGTTCACCACACAATCTAAGATTTCAGACAACACTAGTTCTCACAGTTGACAATATTTCTATAGATAGGTCAGTTCGTAATTTACATTTTATCTTTGATGAAACCATGACCATGACTAATCAAGTTGACGGACTCTGCCACACCTTAACATTTTCAGCTAAGAAACATATCGCGTAATAGACGCTACCTTGATATCGACTCTTGTCACCATGTCATTTGTGCATTGGTAACCTCCCGCTTAGATTATTGTAACTCTCTCCTCCATGGGAGTATTGGGTCGAATTTTGCAAAGCCACAACATATCCAAACAAAGCGGCTAGACTCTTTTAGGGTGTTCAAGGCATGAGCACATTTCACCATATCTTGCATCTCTTCATTGGCTTCCGGTGAAGGAACGTGTGAACTTTATACTACTTGTTACTATATATACTAGTGTACTAGTCATGTTGCTCCCTGTTATTTATACAACGACTTACAACTCTACTCTTTACACAGAAATGGCAACTGCCAACTATGTTCATCCCGTGACTGTACTAGGTTATTTGTTCGTAAAACAAATACAACCCAGGTGATAAAGCCTTTTCTGTTGCTGGCCCTCATGTGTGGAATGTTTTACCTGCACGCATTCGTAAGTCGCCTTCCAGAATATGCACTATATAAATATGGTTATGTATGTATAAACAAATCATCCTGGGAGACATGCATATATACTCACAGTCAGACATCTGCTTCTCATGCTCAGGCATATACATCATTACTGGAGGTAAACTTCCATGCAGTTGGAGTGAAACACACATGCTGATTGTGTCAGTTAATGGGTTTCGCTCCGTTGTATATTCCTGTGACCCATGACATTTCCCATCATCCTTCATGTGCATGAATTATCAAATTAGCTAATACTAAACAATTACATAGTCATTAGTCCTAATCTCCTGGGCAAGTGTTTTCTCACCATGCTGAAGTTATTGCCTCTTTCTGAACTACTGGACAAATATGGGACTGTACCCCACCCCCTCCCAATCTGTGTTTAACTCCTCCCTCAATGTAACTTCTTACCTGGTTATCCTGTAAGCAGTTAAGGCCTTGGCACATTCTGTTTGGTGCTGAAGTAATGTGCTCTTCCCCGACTTGCCACGCGAATGTGAAATTGGCTCCCCGGATCACCGATGCCTTGAAGATTGTTGACTGATTGATGAATACCCCGAAGGTAGTTGTCTTGTTGTCATCACTGAGAGGAATGCATGATGGGATATGCTGCTGACCTCGGTGGTCTGGGCTCATCTGGAGGTTTGCGGGATACGGTGGGACTATATCAACAGTGGTAGATGCATTCCAACGTGAAATCGTGTTGTTGACTGCAAGTTCTGGATGGGTGGAATCGGTGTTTAGTGTTATAAACTAAAGACGTTACATAAATATTGTAATGAGACAAATGTCAAAACAACCAGAATGTACTGGTGAATTGAGATTCCCATGCCATTATTGGGGTAGACAATAATTTACCACACTAATGGTACTTTATCATACTGCTGTAGTAAAGCAAACAAGCCATGACGGGTTAGCACAGGAGCAGATGCTTCCCCCAGGACCACCTGGCCCCCCCTTTCAGCCTTCCGTTTTATCCAGCTTCATTTCAAAAAGTATTATGGAAGAAATATGTAAGAGGATGTTACTGTAAGAACCAACAAAAATGAAAAGGAGGAGATTGAATCAGATATAAATTTAAGGAAACCTGATATAAACTGCTCAATAAGTGATATTTTAGTTTGGCTTAGTCATTTACAGGTACAAGGAGATATAGCCTAGGAGAATAGGATAAATGCTTTTGCCACATAATGTTATCAAATTATCCTTGAAGTGAATCAGACAGAACACAGCCCTCATGCCACAATACAAAGGATGGTTAATGGCAGCACGCTAATGTCTAATTTGAGGGGGAGGCAGTTGACTTTCAAGTTCAAGTTACCAGTTACTTTGCAATGCTTAGCAGTTACATCTGTGGAAACAGCTCAAGGGCTTATTACTTACGTTACACATCAAGTGGCTACCCAATTTACAGTTCTGGTCAATTTGGATTCTTCTTTTTTCAATTTTGGAGACCAGTTCACATGGGGAAACCGTGGATTTCTCCTGGATGAAAACTCCACACTGCTGCAGCCTAGATGGGAATCGATCCGAGATTCTGCCTGTAGACACTCAGCCATGGCACTTTTTCTCCAGCATGTTATCCGTATGGATAACGCTGAGATATCACACCCGCACAATAGATGTACCACCTCACAGAAAACGATGACATCCTTGTCAATCATAAGCTATCACAAGTATTTCAAGAAGATATGATCGCACTAACAGGTATAATAGTCTTTATGAACAAAAGCCGAGGGCTTCGGGACCTCAGATGACATTTGACTTCAACCAAAACCAATAGGGACCATGTACTAACTATGATGAATACACACACCAAGTATGAGCTCGATTGAAGTTTGCCCTATCAAGTTATGGTGATTACTAGGGTTTCACTGTTTAACCTCTGTTGACCTCAGATGACCTTCGACCTCACCCAAAAACAATAGGGACCATATATGGGTAATCCACCTACCAGGTATGACAGGGATCTGACCTTGCACCATTCACTTATGGTGTTTACAAGCAGCGGCAGGGATGTAGCCAGGTCGGTCGGCGCTGGTCGGCACTGCTGGCACTAGCCCTGACCGACCAGCACTAGGTGCCAAAATTGGCCAAATAACACCCTGCTGACCAGGACTGGGAGTGTCGAAATGGCAGCAGTACTGTTTAAATCCCTCACACAAGTATGTAGAGTGAAAAAATACAATATTTGGTTCTGGAGAGCCCGCGAATCCCCGGGAATCTCCACGATGGCCCAAACAAATCTGGGTTCTTTCTAAGCGCCACTCACTTGCCTGGTGAAATTAGCCGGCACTAACTTTTCTCTAGCGACAACCCTGGTGGCAGGTGATGGCTAGTGGAGAGCAGCAGGTCAAGGATGGGGGTCCATGGGGGCGCTTTACAGCTTGTTGTGGAATCCATGTTTGACACCCTGGTGGGGGCTGCTATAACGCCGTGCTTGTAGTACATGTGC
>JAODUJ010182711.1:0-10736 GCA_027564615.1 Psolus chitonoides
TTGATGTATAGAAGTCACATCTTCTGTATAGAACACCTTAAGTGTCTTGAAGCTGGTGTTCGGCAGTAACAGGGTTAAGATTACAGCTGTCCCAACTCACCCCGTGTCCCGTCTTCCCCCATGTTACCCCATAATTCCCGTTGTGGGAAACATTGGGCAAAAATGTATGACACTATATTTATGTTGAATTATTGCGTGTATTCATGATTTGAATTACGATTTCGAAATGTACAGTAATGAATTGTGACGAATCTGAAATCTGGCAGCTTGCGCGTCGGATCTGCACCAGGATTCACTATTTGCGCGTAAGTCAGGTATCCAGCGCCTTCGGCGCTATGTACGTCATTGGTTTTTGTCGTCTGATCAGTTTTATCAGGTTTCAATATAGCATGATTCGATCTAGCGGACCTTCGATCTAGTAGACTCCGCCCTTCATCCAGTATCACTCATAGGTATCAATTATTGTTACACACGGCGCGTCATAGGACTGTTCAATTCATAAACCGGAAACTATTCCTGCACGTAGAGTTGTCGGTGAAGATCAAAGCTTCTGCAGTGCACGTGTACGACGCCCGCCCGGTCAACGGTAGGCTACAGGTATTTCGTTCCTGTCGCCGTGTCATTAAGTCAGCCTACGTCTACAGCTTGACATGGATGCAGTGGTTCGTTCCGGTGTTGGAAGAGGCCTGGTACTCGTTCATAACGGGTACCGGTACCATAAGAACAAGGTCCGGGCGACCAGCATCTCGTGGAGATGCTGGCAAAGGTCTTGCCGAGGGAGAGCGAAAACGGATGCTTTCGACGTTGTAGAAGGGGCGAGACCAATAACCATGGAGGTAAATAACGCATTAATTCATACAAACAATTGCAAATGGTCCGGAGGTTCATAGGACTATACGAATTCGGCGTAGGCTATTCAAAGGGCCTCCCCTCTCCCGTCTCCGTCTGAGAAAATTATGGAGGCCTGTCGGGGAACGGAGACTAAAAATGCGGTACCACTTGACAAAAAAAAACATCACAAACTCCAATATCGATAGGAGGAACCCGAATTCTGTCCAATATGGGTCCCCGAAATACCCTTCCAGAAGGCAAAAAGCCAAAAAAGGGTCATGAAAATCTTGGAGACTCAAAAGGCATATAACCTGGGTTTTGGGACAACTCTGTATATTGTCGAGGAAAACTGTGTTTTGCCTGTCACTTGTCTGGAAAATTCGATTGGACTCCCCGCCGGGGGACGCCGGACCCCCCCCCCCATCACAAAAGACGCGCACACATATTGACTGTTAAGTCTCCCCATTAACTTTGATCAGGCGATTCACTTTTTGGGGGGACACCCCATCCTCAATCATCGATTTTTTGTCATTTTCAGGAATATAATAAATTGTTAGCTTCACAGAACACAGGAATTTCCGAATGGTTCCCTCCCTTTGGCAAAAAATGTCTTTTTGCAAAACCACTTCACCAGAATACACAATGTCAGATATGAGGGCATCCCTAAAGCCCCTGCCTCACAAGTTTCTACATGTGTACACGCCTAAATCGGCAAAAGTGTGAATGCCCATCACGGTCCAAATGGGTTAAAATGCTGGTCTAACTTCATTGAGTCCCGCCTGGGCCCTGGTCAGCTTCATTCCGCCTCAACGGTATGAAACCTGGGTGGGGCTCAGCTGAACATGGCTGGGCAGCTCCACACAGGCCTGCAGACGTGAGGTCGCTAGCTTTGTGCGCGTAACAATTTGCCTATGATTTGTCGTGCGCTTCTCGTGCTTTATCATTTCTGTAGACTGCTCAAAGGCCCGGGGATAACCGTAACTTATATCTGCCTTAATTCTCAGCTGATTAAACTCACACCTTTCACATCACAACAAAAAGGCCTGTATGATCCTCTGTTTTCCATATTGCCTCACCTCTTATATCGCATACTCTCCCCGAAATTAGTACTGTGGAGTGCCGTAGGCCATTTTTTGCATTTTCGCGGATGTTCTGATGCTAAGAACAGGCTTTCCTCTAGATATGACACAATATGAAACTCACCACATATCTCTGCATTGAGGTATCCTAAAAATTGCAAACTTTCGAGCTCCATATAGTTGCATTTTCCATGGGTTGATTCTCCGCGGATTTCTGCACCTTAATTCGTGTTCCTCCCTAATTTTTCCCCTTTGCTCGCTTTTACCCTATTGTAGCTCGGTGTTAAATGTAACGAAATATGATCAGTGGAATTGATCAGTGGAATTGCAAAGGTGCAAAATTTTCGCGCGCTTATGTGTGTAGGGGTTATGAGCGTACGGGAGGGGAGGCGGTTTGGGTCACCCCCCCCCTCCCCTTGACCAAAGTGACGACAAAATGTGACCCCGAAAATTGAGTGAACAAATAATTTTGAACTACCATTTTCACGTAGATTGCACCATTTTGCCGTCCATATATAGAGAGCGCATTTCTCTGTTTTGAGAGGACATTGGGAGGAGGGTACTGGTACGACCGGACCGTCCATATATAGAGAGCGTATTTCTCTGTTTTGAGGGAACATTGGGAGGGGCGTACTGGTACGACCCATCCGTCAGTGGTCTAGGATATAGAGGGCGTATTTCTCTGTTTGAGAGAACATTGGGAGGGGCGTACTGGTACGACCAGACCCTCCGGGTATAGAGGGCGCATTTCTCTGTTTAGAGGGAACATTGGGAGGGGCGTACTGGTACGACCTGTCCATCAGTGATCTAGGATATAGAGGGCGTATTTCTCTGTTTTGAGGGAACATTGGGAGGGGCGTACTCAGGCTGGTACGACTGGACCGTCCATCAGTGATCTAGGATATAGAGGGCGTCCATCAGTGGTTTAGGATGTAGAGGACTTATTTTTCCATTTTGAGATAATATTTACAAAGAACCACATGGACGCTTTATCATGCTTCATATTGATTTTTCTGGAAGAAAATATTCGTTAAATATAGCAAGAGCAATATCAATCATTTTCTGTCGTATTTAATGTCTTCATTCCTGATAACATATGTTTCTCGAATTTCAATGAAGAAATTCATGCATTAGACTCAACATTCACTGAACATACCTATTTCTCACAGAATATTGTCATTACTCATGAACGTTCATTTTTTTTCTAAGGAAAAGTAAGTGAAGGGCATTTTCCTATTTTTACAAAATGTTTCCTAGTCTGTTATCTAGAGGACCTCAAAAGGCATTTTTCGCCGAACGGGAGGGGAAACCCCCTCCTTTTAGACCCCTCCCCCAGAATTCTCTCTCTACAGAGGCAGGGCGCCCTAAAACCCTTCCTTAATTGGCAAATCCCTGGGTACGTCCGCACCTGGTAGAGGTTGTATTTAGACGTGTGTTTGAAACTTTTGAACTCTTCTTGGGCCACTCCAAATTTTATTTTTGCACGACGCCCCTGGATACCGGGACCACGGGGCAACTCTCTCACCCCCTCACTATAATCAGTTCATAGAAGTGCCTCCACCCAGCTGCCGAGAATATCTACACAGATACTAAATGGTAACAGGTTCCCCCTGCTCCAAAAGTCTAGTTTGACAGTTGCACATCAACAAGGGAATTTATATAACAACTTACCAGGAACAGTGGCCACATCTATTGAGATGACGCCCAACACAAGTGCACAAAGTTCTCATCCACAACGTGGTGTGTATATCATGCACCCGGTACCACTCCTCGTGTTCAAATATAGCAATATGTACTGTATGAGCTATCATGTAATTGCAGCTAATTTTTTAATCACTTTATCCTTTCTTCAATTTTCAGGTGACCATAAACCACGATCACGAGGAGGATGATGAGCTCATTGATCGAGAAACGGCCTTTCAAGCCATGAGAGCACGAATCAGAGGTGACCCTGCAAGACCTGTCAGGAGAGTCTACAATGAGGTGGCAGGCCGTTATGATGAGGAAGGTGTAGTTGTGCCTATATATGATGCCCTGCGGTCGCGGATGCAGCGGGTCCGAAGGGAGGAAATGCCGCCGATACCTAGACGGGTGGAGGACGTGAGGGTGGAAGGAGAGTGGGCGAGGACCTGGAGCGGTCGCTCTTTCCTCACGCTGACGGATAACCTAGTGGGGGTGCTTGTTTTCGTGACCGAAGCATGCCTAGATATCCTTAGTGAGGTTAGTTTGCAATGGTTTTGATTGAGTATTTTTCATATTTTCTATATCGTCACGGTCTTGTATTATTATTATTATTATTATTATTATTATTATTATTATTTGTTCGCCACCAAAACTGTACCCATATACCAACTCGTGTCCAAATTGGACAATGTTGAAAAACTCGGACGTTTTATGTAACTTAGAAGTCCCCATGGGCCACAATCGAGCACATCCGATATTTCATAGGTGGAACATGTAGTCCCGTGGCAATCGGTCAATTTTTTTTTCATGTGAGACCGCGCACGACTAAAATGTTCGGTGGCGGCATGTGAAATGGTGGTGGCGCTGCCAACGACATAATATTGCACTGAGTGTATAATTTACAAATTTATGTTTTTTTTTAATTTCCTACAGATCAACACCGTCTTCGTTGATGGTACTTTCAAGTCCACTCCTAGACCATACACACAGCTTGTCACCCTACACGGCCGTTATCACGGGAATGTATTGACATTGGCCTACGCCCTGATGACGGGGAAGCATCTGCACCAATACAGAACCGTGCTACAGCACATCAAGGGAGAAGTTGCCGCTCGTGGGGGTGTGTTCGTGCCTACACAAGTCATAGCCGACTATGAAGTCGCCATCCGGTCGGCGTTCCTGCTGGAGTTCCCCGGGATAAGAGTACGGGGCTGCTACTTCCACTTGACGCAGTCAATGTGGAGGAAGGTCCAAGAGCTTGGGCTCGCCGGAGCGTACAACCACGACCCCAGGGTGAAGCGCCTGATCCGGAAGGTCTTCGCCATCGGGTATCTCCCGGTACCCGTGGTCCGACAAAATCTGATACTGATCAGGAACAGCAGACAGACGGCTCGGGCCATCGCCAGGTATCCCGCCATCGGCGACTTTTTCACGTACGTCCGAGACACTTACATCGACGGACCGTTCCCGGTGCCCTCGTGGAATGTTTTCGACAGGCCCATGGAATTCCGGACCACGAATGTTGTTGAAGGTATCTATCTATCTATCTATCTATCTATCTATCTATCTATCTATCTATCTATCTATCTGCGTGTTTGATGGTCGGGATGCTCGACAGTGTGCCCTTAGGGTCGAGGTTAGAAAAAACGGCCATTGTGTAAGGACGTCCGACCAATGTGTACGCATGTTGAGTGGCCGAGTTGGCATTTCGGCCACTCCCGGAAAAAACGATCATTGTGTACGGAAAAACGACCATTGTGCGCCCGCAAAACGACCACTCTGCACGTGCACATTAGTTCCTAATTTTTCAAAAAATCCCCACCCCCACCCTCCCCGTGGGTGGGGACCGGTCAAGATGGGTACCGGGGAGGTCCCGGGTGGTCCTTTACCACGTGTTAATTTCGACGGAAATGGGCCATTTTGAAGGTTGACGCCAAAAAATGCGGTCCGTCACGGAATGAAAGTAGATGATTCGCGGGGAAAAATCCGGACATTCCACCGGCCGAGGCGGGTCATCACCGAGAGAAACGGGTCGATCGGGTCGCCACACAGAACTTTAAGGGTCGTGGAACGAAAATTAGCACACCTATCCTGTTTTTGTGAGTTGGAAACGTACAGCCGTACACCATCGCAAAGGGCTTCAAAAATCGCTCTTTGCAAAAATCAATTTTATGTGGTACAAGGGAGAAAACGGCTACGGCGTACGTCAAGTTGGGACCAGCTGGACTTTGCACCCTAACCATCCTGTGACACAATGGTCGTTTGATGCTATAGCTCAAAGAGGGTTTCTCAGTCTCGGTCTGAAAATTACACCAATCGACTCCGGGTGAATTCCACCATCAGTCAAGTCATTTTTCATTCTCATCGAAACCCGACTCGGTAACCCGGTGTCAATATCACTCGAATAATATAATAGGTCCACATCGAAACGTGCTACCGGTCCGAGAGTGATTCCACCCCGGAAAGATTGTTAGGCCTATATAAATATACCACGGATTTGGTTTTTTTTTCGAGTAGGACGGGTCGGAGTGTGGTTGGGGTCGTGTGGGGTACTGCGACCGTACCAGTCACATACAATTTATATGTGGGTCAGTTGGCACGCGCTGAGTCGATTGGTGCAATTTCAAGTCGATAAGACCCCGCGTTATGGAGTTAGAGCAGATTGTGTCACGGAATGGTTAGGACGTGCACTTCCATTTTTGCTGATTTGCCAACCCTTGTTGAGAATCAACAGAGAAAACAATGAGTGTGTCATATTGAGAATTTGAAGCTGCGTCGAATGTTAAAAAACGCGTTTCCGTAGCTTGTACCGTTGTCGAGTTATGGTAAATACTAACTAATCAGACTTTCTGGTAATTTCCCATTTGTCTGATGAAATCGGAAAATTTGCGTTGAATATGATCGACCCGTCACGATATGTAATTCGCACAGGGTATAAAGTGAATCAATTTTCGTTTTCATAGCATGTTCGATGGCTGAAATATGGAGGGGCAAAATTTTCATTCTTTCCTAATTTTGACGCAGAACGGGCCCCTGAGGACCGCTGAGGGTAGAAATTCAGAAATCCGTTTTTTTCGAGCAAGAACTAGATAAAATTCCCTTTCGAACCAAAAGGGGCACATTATCACTCCTTCTCATATGGCGACTCAATACTTATTAATCTGCTTCCACAGGCTTTCACAACAAGTGGAACCGGGGCGTAGGTGTCGCTCATCCCTCACTGTGGCACTTCCTGCGGATCCTCAAAGATGAACAGAGGAGCGAGAGCCTAAAGATAAGACAGGTCCGCAGGGGTGAGCTCGTGCCCATAAGACGTCGGAAGTGGAGGAGGCTGGAAGAACGGATAACGCGGCAGAAGTTGATGTATACCGCTGGGGAGATCGGGCTGATCGGCTACTGGCAGGCTATAACGTATGCCATCAAGACATACCACTAGTTGAGTGGTGTGTATTCATGACATATTGCACTTATCAATTGTATGACGGACATTATGACCCCCGGGAAGGGTCCGTCAATGTTCACTATGTGTGTCATACATTTGTGGAACTTGACACACCCCAGTGCACCAAACCTGACGCAACATTACATGAACTTTGACGCACATTTTCTTCTCAATATGACGAAACATTCCCGAAAATTGATGATTCTATGCACCCATACGCACCTCATAATATAAAAGCATGCTGCATTGACGCATGTTCGTACACGTTTGACGGACCAATGCATGAACATTGACGCTTCCCTGCGCCACTAGAACGACGGACATGACACACCCTTCCAAGGGGTCATATGGTCCGTCATACAATTGATAGGTGCATATAGGCTACCGCCATGGAGTTGTGTAAAGCCAAGTTGAAGGTATTCGGAAGGGTCACTTGGACTTGCGCATCAATTGAACTAAAGCCAATCTGTATACGACCGTGAGGCGCAAAGTTATCGCGAATTTAGTTTGCCGTAAGTGTAAGACATGGGCATTCACAGAAACGCTGTCACGTGACATTTAGTGACGTCACACACGCACAACATAGGCCTACCGATTCGCTAATGTATTTTATTGTTTTTTTTTAGATAAATAACCTGACATCACGACCACTCTACCTAGTTCTCTCCCCGCATGAACACTTGTTGGCACTTACTTTTTCACCACATCAGTCCGCTGCTTACATGAACCAAGTTCAGCCTCTGATATTGATGTTTCAAATTTCAATAGAAAACAAAGAATATAATTGTTCTAAGGTGTGCGGGTAATACGTCTCTGAATGTCACGTGACAGCGTTTCTGTGAATGCCCCATGGCCAACTAAATTCGCTATAACTTCGCGTCGGAAGGTCTTATACAGGTGGGCTTTGGTTCAATTGATGCTCTGTCATATGAGTATACGGCCGTGTCCGTGTGTGCCGCGTGAAAACTTGAATTATTTGCTCTGTGAGCGATTTCCACGCAGATTCGCAAGCACGCACACTACTTGGGGCGCCATTTGTGCCTGAGTAGGATGGTATAGTGTGTAAATGGGTCTATTTAGCTATCAAGCAGGTGCCTTGAGAAGTAGTAGAGGGCATGTCATTGATCACGTTGGATTCCACACATAATCAGCAACCACAGTTGTTTTTGTCACGATTGGGACTCGTTGCAGTTGTGGAAGTGAAGTGCCTGAGCCAGGCTATCGTTGAAATTTGGTCTAGCCGTTCATCGTAGTTTGGACCGCACCGTATCGCCAATAGGTAAGTTATATTGCTATTGCTCATACAACATATTGAAAGCCATTAGTGCCAAAACTATCAACGTAAAGGCCAAATTTTTGCCTACACGCACGCAACATGCACGGTTGAACGGATATCAGAATGATATTTCACACAGCACGCACGGACACACATAACACTCTCAGGACGTGCAGCAGGTGTAAATACGTTCAGGCAGAGCCGTCTGTTTGGCCTGCAAATGTTCTATAGTCTTTAACAAGAACGCCATAACGGCGTTGTGATTCCTGCCGAGAATTTAGTGATACATTGGCCTTCTGTGATTCGTTGTGCCAACGTAATGACACATTGTCTGAAAACGAGCATTGCACATTGTCAGCAGTGCTAGTTATTGCGCATACAAGATTGTTAGCCTTTGACAAGAGCTGTACTAGACTTTGACCTCTGGTGACCTTACATGGTCTTGGATGGACACAAACAATTGATAGGATCTTTCTACTCTATATGGACAATGCACATACCAACAGGGTTTGAACCCTGTCGGCGTTTTCATTCATTAATTATAGTGAGCACAAGGCTTTGAAATTTGACCCCCTAGTGACCTCCAATGACCTGAAATGAGCATATGGATGATATACCCACCCAAGTTTGAACCCTCTTGACTCTTCTGTTCATGAGTTATCGTGCGCTCAAGATTTTTGATTTTTAACCCCTGGTGATCTCAAATGACCTGTGATGAGTCTCAAAATCAACATGATCCTTCTACTCTATATGGACAATAAACAATAAGTTTGAACCCTATCGGCCCTCCCGTTCATTGGTTATCGTCCACACACGATTTTCGACCTTTGACCCGTTGTGACCTCAAATGACCTCGGTTGAGCCCCAAAATCAATTGGGTACTTCTACTCTATATGGACAATATACCCACCAAGTTTGAACCCTCTCGACTGTGTAGTCATATGAGGCGTATGTATGTGTGTGACAAAACCTCGTGCTCACGATAACTCAACAGCGGGAGGAAGTGTCACACCGATCAGGATCATACTTGGCCTATAGGTGTGTCATATGAAGAGGATGAACTAAAATCCTTGTGCTCAATATAACTAATGAATGGAAACGCCGACAGGGTTCCAACTATGTGTATTGTCCATAGAGAGTAGAAAGACACTATCAATTGTTTGTATCCATCAAAGACCATGCAAGGTCACAAGATGTCAAAGTCTACCAATCTTGTATTCGCAATAATAACTGATAGTCAGCACTACTCATTGCTCGTATTCATACAATGCACACGAATCACAGTAGGCCAATGTATCACCAAATTCTCGGTAGAGATCACAACGCCGTCGTGGTGTTCTTGTTTCATTTTTACTTGCAGAGGGAAGTTCTGTGGGTAGAATCAGAGGTGACTGAAAAAAGTTCAAAGAGCTATGTTGATGATATAGGTTATATGTAACTCCATAATTAGTTGACAGACTCCATTCAATCAGCAAGAAAAAACTGGGATTGTTAAATACTTTAATGACATCAATCACATGCGATATGTCAGTGATGGTGCACAACTTGTCCGTCAACACATGTTCATAGCCTATATTCGATCGACGTATGTCAACCTTTTTCCATGATTGTTTTTCCCAGTATGTTGTTCCATATGATGTATCAAATATCAGCATTTAGTTCGAGTGTTGTTAGTAAATACACAGTTCTTTGAAATGCTACCATAATTATTTTGTCTAATTTTTATCGTTTCTCGATCCTTATCAGCAACCCAAGTTATATTATCATGCGAGGTGGATGAGTACCAACCATTGACTCTAGGATATAAACGCGTAAAATTTACCGGGCCCCTCGCCCGGGGCCTAGTCCGAGTCTCCTAGTCCCTAATCTCCCTATTGAAATTCAAACATAACAGGTCCACAATGAATTAGGTATACGTAATATAATAGGCCTACAACATGCAATAGAAAGAGTTCACCCGAGCAGAGGAGAAGTACCGTGAACAGCTTGTTGGTCCATGGTTTATTATTTGTGGAAATTGTTGGAAGGACAACCCTTCAACGGGTACGGGGTATCTGGTGAACCAAACTGATCATCAACACACTGGGCCTACTACCCGGGTTCTGCCGCGTGAAACATGAATAGGCTAAATCGTCAAACAACATTGAATAATATATCTGAGAGAAGATTGTTGATGCTGTAGTGGGAGTAGCAATTATTCGAAACAGGAATTAATGTTGGAAAATAAAACCAGATAATTGTTTTGAACGACGAGTATTCATGCAGCGTCAGTCCCAACCTTCCGCCTGTGTATCGAATTGAGCTAACTTAGTTCAGGTTTCGATTGGAAGTCAGTAACAAAACGGCATGCATGTTACTGCATACAGGGGCGGCGCCAGGATATTGGCGAGGGGTGGGGTTTGGGGAGGGGTTCGTCCGACGGGGG
>JAODUJ010182822.1:0-10736 GCA_027564615.1 Psolus chitonoides
TTGCACACATCTTAAAACCCAACAGCCTGGGAAGTGCCATTTCCTGCAATCTTGGAGTCATTTTTGGCTAAATTTCTTCCGCTCCGCGCGAACCGATGGTCGCGCTCCGCTTAGTTAGTGGACATTTAATTTCCCTTTCAACAGCATATACCAAACCCTGCCTAAAATCCTGGATTCGCCCCTGTATTTGGCGACGTCGGTGACATCCCCCCTGGCTCGTGAACCTGGATACGTCACTGCCCTCCCCCGGGACAGACCTTCGCCTCGAAAATTCGAAAATCCTGGATCCGCCCCTGTTCTGTTGTGAAGTTTTGTCAATGGTTTTGTCCCAATCCTCATTATACCAATTCTCTAAAGGGGCTCAATGAGTTTCGGTTAGTCGTTTCTTCGAATTCATAAACTCTCAAGCGATATGCCTATGCACAACTGTGTATAAAGTAATTTAAGACCGGTTTTAAAAAGCTGAAGGGCACTTGTTAACAAGGAATTAAACACTTTTGTCAGTAGTGACTGTTGGAGGCTATGGACATCGGGTGTTCGATTGGACATTAGGGTAGGATTGAAGGTTAGGGTTGATCATTATTGTTAAAGGATTATTAACAATCGATCTATAATAATCGGACAGCCAATAAAACAAATTCTTGTTAAACAGTGCGCATCGGCCCGTTTCAAATTCGTGAATAAACACCAGCTGTAAAATGTTCCATTGTTAGTAAGGAGAATTCACGACAACCGGTTTGTTGTGTGATAAACGCAATACAAACAATATCTCGCGTTTTTGTAATATCGTTATAAACAGTGTATGGGTTAGGAGAATTGCTGGCTGATCATAAATGAAGGGTTTATTAATGATAATAATGACTAGATGGCTATCAAAACTAAAATTAACAATGACTAGATGACTTTGGCCTTTGTTTTCAAATTAACATTGGTCTGACGTCATATTAGAAGACCACGCCTCGGTCCGCTAATACCTTCTATTATGACTTCTGCAACAAAAGCATCTGGATGATCTGGGCATTATTCCCTAATCCATGATTTTTGCTCAGATTAGTTTCTCTCAACATAGGAAGTACAGGATACCATGATACCTATCACGTTTTGGTTTGTATTGAAATAGGCCTAAATAATATCTGTTCAATGTGTTCATCTTTGAACAATTGAATTTTTGTCGGCCCTACATAAATAATTTTGTGAACTTTGTGAGCTGATAAAATACGGAAGAAAGAGACTTCGGCTTTGAAACTTGAATAGAAACTTCTGAATTCTGATCATCTTGATATCATGAACTATTGTGTGGCCGTTCTACAAGATGAAAATATGACGAGATACAATACTCTGTATCGTAAATTTTCTAATTTCGTCTTTCTACAAACCCAGAGAGCTCCTTTATAGGTACATACAGGATTTGTTTCAGCTACAAAAACAGTTTCTATACACAATTTGTCACATGCATATCACCGAAAATTTCCAATGATTACGATTTTGCTTTCGTCAGAAGTTATTCCAATTTAAATTGATTAGAATTCGACGAAAATTGAAATGAGATTTAATCGTGTCTCTCAGTATTTTCAAAAACTACAGCTGTAATACGAAAACGACAACTTCAGGTTTAGTCTACTGGAAAAATCGTGCAATAGATACTATATATTTTTAGAACGTAAACGAGAATACACGATTTTTGAAGCCAGCAATGTTTTTGACTACCGCGAAAGACATTAACGTGAAAACTATTTTTGTGCCGACGAAATTGTAATTGTTCCCTAATCTCTGTTCTATACAGTATTTTGGGAGTAAACAAAGATCATTAGACGTTAATGTAATATGCAAAAAGAACCACAAAAATCGACTGTTTTTCACGACCAAACCTGCCAAACCCTGTGTGTACCTTTAAGCGAATTCAGAGAGAGCCCTCATAATGGTCATGGTCATGGATCTTATCCGGATGTATTTATTTCAATAAGATGATTGGTATTGTCAGGATGAAGGACTTATACGACTCTAATAAATTAGAGCTATAATAACCCCCCGGTAAACATAATCGGACGCTTCGTATAATTAGGAAATTAACCGGAAAACTCGTCAGGGCAAACTGAACATTGGACAGCTACTAATGAATGTCAATCGGAATTGTTTTTCGCGTATGGGAGGCAAACATACGCACATTTTATATAACAAGTAAAACTAATTAATTTTGAGAAGGTAACCCAGTCAGTAATGTGCATGAACATATGTTGAAAAATCCATTTTTGGTGAACAAATCGATCTGATTGGAAGATTCCGTATCCAGAAACTGCACAGCAAACTGTTTTTTTTCTGATAAGAGCATCAGTTTCGATGACATTAACTAAAATGTTACATCTTTTGCACCTTATATGATACCAATACACATATTGTATAGGATAATTAGGAAATCGTGTTTTCCGATCATGCATGGTTCAGTTTGCTCGTATAGCCAACACCATAATCCGCTATTGGTTCTAATCTGCTAAATATTCTTAGCATTTCTCTTTGTAGCAGATTCAATGAGAAATTCCGTTCCCATCTCGCTCTCACATGACCTCTGAGTACGTATGTGAATGAGGAAGTATAATCCAGTCAGTAATGAACCTTTATGAACCTTTAGAGACTCAGTGTGTCTGTATGACAGTATGGAACCACCACACATAGGTATATCTTGAAGCAAGGTAACATGAAGGCCATTTTCTCTCTATCTCTATATCTGCTACAAATCTACAGTACTGGTACACTCAATTAATGCTATGTATGGCACTTTGACCAATATACAATTAGTCATCCCAATTTTTGTTAGTTATAATGTCCGAACTTTAGGCTGTTAGGTGAATTAGGATGAATGGCACATTCGGTACAAATTACACCATATGATATGATAAGACAAGAGGTGCGAATACCAGCCTACTGAGAGCAGGAGGAGGGTGCACAATTTTTAGAGTTATCATGCATATATGGTGTTCGGGTTTCGAACGGCAAGTTCGGCACAAGTGACACCACATAACAAGTCAACGAAAAGAAACAGTATTGCCCGCGAAAGCGAAAAAAAAGAGCTATAATGTCCTATATTAGTTGGGGTATGAATGGTACATTTGGCACAAGATACACCACATGAAAACACATACCGGTACCTGAGGAAACAACTCTGCGCTGGTTAATCAGATCTCAGAGACATTTTAACACCAGGTCGATATTAAATTACACAAGGAGACAAGACACTTTTTTGTGATAACACTCGTCTTCAGCATGAAATGAACATCAGGTATAGCCTGAAATACTCAGGAAAATGGAATTAAACGAGGAGAGAAAATAACACCGTTATGGTACGGTACTGGTTCCACGTCCGAATTAACCTGGTGGGGGGGGGCTTTCAAGAAATTGTGAATATTTCTGAAATTTGTCATGGGCGGTACGGTAGGGTCTACGGGGAGTTGTTTCGATCTCCCTTTGGATGATGTTTTGTATAATCAAGGGTCCGTAGTTAATAAAAAATGGTGCTATATTTTGTTACTTTCGAAGTAAATTATGTCAAAGATTTTTCATTTTTCTCGGTTCTGCTAAAAAATGAAGAAAAAGTTAAATTTTACAACACCTCATTTAGGACATTTTTGTATAATTGAGGGTGCTTAGGATACAATGGATATATTTTGCCACTGTTTTGGTCTTTGAGTGACCACCAAGTCGCATTACGTTTCCAAGTTTCATTACATTTACATTGGGAAAAGAGATAACGCCCGCGGGCGAGGCCCACGAACAAAATGGTTGAGAATTTCTGTATAATTAGGGTGCTTATATGCAAAATGATACCATATTTTACTAACTTAGATGCAAGACAGCCATTTGATTTGTAAGCTTTACCTCACCACGCACGAAAAAGTTATTAATAACGCGGCTTAAGGGTTTGGTGGGAGGCCCCTGTTGGTGGGAGGCCTGGGGCACGGGTCCCCTGGCCCCCTAAATCCGGGTCTGACTGGTTCCCGTGTGTTTGAACTGGAAAACTTTAAACCAGCACTCAGAGTTTGTCTCAGACTTCTGTTCGTTTCCTCCCACATACCTAAATATCACTACAGTTAGTAGGTAAATAAGACCGAAAAAAAGTTTTTTTTCTCTCGCGAAAACCATAGGGGGGCGACCGCCTGCCTTGCCCTCCCCGAGGCGCCGCGCCTGACCGTATGTCAGCTGGCGCACTTGATCATTAGTCGCAATGCTATTTCCGGTTTATATTTCTGTGAAACTTTCATGAGAATTCATGATACATCACAATTTAATAATTGAGTAACATTCCCATTAACGGTTGAAGAAAACCAGAGTGTGTCCATGACGTTCATGAAGAGTAAAGTAACCTTATTTGCGCCTTGATCTCTAATCATTGAATATTTTCATGAGCAATTTGTAAAGTAGCATGCACGTTCATCAGCCTGTCAGCGTAATACCAGGTGTTGAGCATGTTGCTATCAATTATTTCACATGTACACATATAATTATATAGGCCTACAGCTTGATTCAAAGACATAATATAGACATAATAGGGATAAGGCCAATTAAAACAATAAGCTCGATTGGATCTCGGAAGCTGCGGGACAACGTTTATTGCCAACGAACGGACTGATTACGCTTTACTTGTAGGCTAGGATAATACCAGTTACATGAACGTTACTAACGGAAGAGACATGAACGTTACTAACGGAAGGAGAGACATGAACGTTACTAACACGAGAAGAGACATGAACGTTACTAACATAAGGAGAGACATGAACATTACCCTAACGGAAGGAATACATGAACGTTATAACGGAAAGAGAGACTTGATCGTTACTAACGGAAGGAGAAGCATGAACGTTACTAACGGGAGGAGAGACATGAACGTTACTAACGGAAGGAGAAACACGAACGTTGCTAACAGAAGGAGAGACATGAACATTGCTGGCGGAAGAAGAGTCATGAACGTTACCAACGGGAGGAGAGACATGAACGTTATTAACGGAAGGAGAGGCATGAACGTTACTAACGGTAGGATTAGAGACATAAACATTACTGACGAAGGAGAGACATAAACGTTACTAACGGAAAGAGAGACATGGACGTTACTAACGGAAGGAGAGACATGAACTTTACTAACGGAAGGAGAGGCATGAACGTTACTAACGAAGGGAGAGACATGAATGTTACTAACGGAAGGAGAGACATGAACGTTACTAATGGAAAGAGATACATGAACGTTATTAACGGAAAGGAGAGACGGGAAACGCTACTAACGGAAGGAGAGACATGAATGTTGCTAACGGAATGAGAGAAATGAACGTTACTAACGGAAGGAGAGACATGAACGTTACTAACGGAAGGAGAGACCTGATGATTTGTAGAGCTGTTGTCCGCAGCTAAAAACATGTTTCTCGTCCTTATACAAGGATGCGGGCAGGTCTTGATAACTACTATTTTCTGCTTTATTTCAACATAAAATCGTTGTTGCTGTCAAAGCTCTCTTTTATATCAGTCCATCAACACAAGGTCTTATTTTAACGCAAACCGTGACTATATAAAGCGAACATTTAGAGGAGTGTCATGTATAATATTGACTGGGAGTTTTCAAGTGTAAAAGTTGTGTTGTTTTGGTGATTTTTCAATGTATATTTTGCACGATAGCAAACAGTAAACAGAGAAGCGGCCCCAAAACAAAAAGTGGGCGGGGACGGGAAACAGCTATTATTCTAAAGAATGAACACCGGCGATAGCTCGCCTTATCCTTTCGAACAGAGTCCCGGTGTAACGACTCACGAGGCAGGCGTGTAACCATATATTCCCATTCTGCTCCCGGGACCGCCATTTAACGTCCCCATCCGACGGACGTGAGTGAGACTCTCAGTCTTTAGTCACTTTCCTAAATGATGAGAGAGGTAGTAGCAACCTGACCGTCACCACTGCAGGACAGCCGTGCCGAACTTAAAATGAACCTAATGTTTCCCCGAATGAATTGCTTTCCCACCACAACGAAGCCACCAATAACTGCAGTAGACTACAGCTTTTTGATGAAACCAACAATTGCGAAACCATCAACAACTGCCGTACAGATTTTTTGACGAGCAGCAGGTGCCGAGTGGCATTTGAACCTGGGAATGTTTAGTGCAAGCGGAACACTCAATCCACTTCGTCACGCTAACACCCTGGAAGTAGTGAAAAGCTCATGGCTCCACCGGGATCCAAACCGACCAACTGCCAGTGCATGACCAAGTAGTTAGAGCATCGGCCTTGCAGAAAGGGGGTTAGGTGTCTGACTCCGGACCGGGTCATACCACAGACTTGAACATATGTACCTACTGTCATTTGTAGGCCTATAATTGGTGCTCAGCATAGAACAATGGAGTAGGGACAAACGGCCGTGTGACTCTATGCGTATTGCGTAACTCGTGAGGATCTCGCATGTGTGCTAGTAGCCTACTTCAACTTAGGAGCATTGCAAATTGCAATGTATCATACCATACCATGTGATGTGAGGTGGGTAGCCTAGGCTATATGATCACCATCAAATACAACTTCAGAAAGACACTTTGAGAGCCAGAGAAAAAACCGGAAATTGAAAACAGCCCGACCACTGTACTTCGAGAATTGTGGTAATCAGAGTTCTAGTATGTGTTTGTCTTTATGTAATTAGTTTAGGATAACTCGGAAATACACAGAATACCTCCAGTCATGTTATTGTTTATGTTATTATTTTATCGATGTGATAGTTATTCCCCCAAGCTCAAGAATGATTATGGCGCGCCATCGCTGATGTGTGAAATGTTTCGCCTTTCAAATTTCTGCTGGCGCCAATCTTCCGTGGGACACAATAGGGTAATTCTCACCACCTAGCGAAAAAATATACAGAAAACACCTGACGATCATCGACATCGGAATTTGTCTTGTTTTGATGGAAATTTATGAGAATGTTCAGTTGAGAACGGTGTTACCTTCTGTGGACGATATTTTATATTTTTGTTATCAACTAAATAAATGGCTTAATAACTAAACTCAGTGTGCCCAATCTGAAGAAAACACCAACAACCAACAACGTTTAAAATTGCTTACATTTTGAGCATAACGTTATCGAAACTGTTATAGTTTGGATTTAGACCTACTATCCGCACACAAAACTGACAAACGGCTTTTGTTTTAAATATTGATACTGCTTGCCAACAAACAGCAGGATGTTTCTTAAGCATTCCTTCGCTACCACCAAATGTAACTATCCCCGCCATTATGATTAGAGTCACCATCTCGTTACAGAATGGAGACAAAAAAGGATAATGGCTCTACCCCTATACCCTCTCTACCTTTCATATTAGACGAAACTCACAAAAGCTCCCAAAAGCCTGCATTGTAAACACCTTTCGGAATGGCAATGGATTTTTTACAATTTCAACTTTTCAAGCAGGTGCCAATGTTAGTTAGCATATACAGGAAAATCTGATATAATAGTGATACAGTTATAAATATACTAAATTGCAGAAGAAAAGTTACAATCTAAGACGATGTTTCAAAACGTACACAGTCGCGTACCTGGGACCTAGACTGACCTAGGGAATTTTCATTTGCACAAGAAATACAAACATCACACAATCATTAGTTTTCCATTCACTGTTTGCTTCCGAAAATCTAGTTCAAGCTAATTGAGTTCCACCCGAATTTCCTGTCTATTGTAATCACCATGGTTACCCAACCCTCTTTACTAAATCTGGTTTAAGTGCACTTACGTAGTTCAAATCGAGTTGACTCTCAGATTAAAAAATGTTATTAACATATTTTGTAACTGCGAGTGCAAATATTAGCATAGGTTGTCTTAGGTATATATGGAGCGTTACTTTGATATATAAATTTGCTTTTGATTGGCTGCATATTGACAAGTATAGAGCCGGGAAAATTATTAGGTCTAGGTTGTTTGAAAAACTAACAAACTAGATTATACATATTCAAAGAATAGGTAAAAATAAAATAAAAACCTGATTTACAGCAGAGAAGATGTTCAAGTATCATTGGTTGACCCCCCCCCCCCCCCTGTGAATATCTGCTCCCGTTCTGGAGATATCGATCCGATACGCATTACGCATAGCTGGTACAGTAACTACTGGAGAATAACACATAACACATGTTGAACCAGGATACAGTACTTACTGGTGATGGTTATGGTTAGGTTAGGGTTAGCGGTGTTAACAATTGTTAGCACACTCTAGTAATTACTGTATCAGCTATGGGAGCATTTTAGTTGTATATGCTTCAACGTTGATATCTAAATTTGGTTTTGATTGATTTGCTGCGTATTGATAAGTATAAGGTCGGTTAAATGATTAGGCCTGCGTGGTTGACAAAGCTGGATTATACATATTAAAGGAATATGCAAAAAAATGAAAACCTGCTGTGTAGCGAGGAAGATGTTACGTAGCCTATCATTCGCTGAAAATCCCACATGAATATCTGCCACCGTTCTCGAAATATTTAATTCTTATTAGTTGACCATTTAGCTCAAAAACAATTTTGAACAACCATCTTACAACGTCATGGCTACATATTGTCTACGTAAGTCTATGTATTTCTTTATAATTTGATTATTGTTTTCACTTCTTCAATTGTTCGTCTTTTCAGCAAAGTAAAGCCTATAGTCACTATGCAAAATATTTTACTTTCCAAAAACAAGAGTTTTGTGGGTTAAACATATCATTTGCAATTCAGCAGTGTATTTTAATTATCCGATTGCCAAACAATTTGTCGAACCGGCGAACTGTGTAGGAACACATCGATCCTTGGGGGTCTGAACATGATGCCCCTCTCCCAGGAAGTAAGTGTATTTGAACTATTGCATTTCGAGGTATTTGTTCTAATCATCTACACATAGATAATTGAATTACTGTTCCCATGCTGGAGGATCTTACGATCTTCTGAAATTATGCGATGATCGTCAAAAACGTGGTTATTTACAATTAACAAAATATAGGCGATTTTCACACAGCTGTGATATTATAAAACGCACAGATGGTGTTATAGTATCACACAATGTGCAAGCTTTTGGAAATAATAGGAGGGAAGCCTTAAATTTGATATCTTAAACATTCAACAGTTAACAACAATTACCATTAGGCTATAGGCACCTAGCCTTGCCAAGCTGTCGTCGTCAAGTTTTACATTTCCTTGCGCATTTCTCTGCAATTTCAGCAAGTTGCGGAGTAACGTTCGTGAAGGTATTTTTTAATAAATAACTAGGGAGAAAAGTGTTTCCTAGCTCCCAAACACAGATACTTGCTTTCAATAGGAAAATATAGGCTACGTATAACTCTCTCCCAAAGGAAATCAGAGGAAGCATTTTTAATATTGCCGATGACACCTGGTACTGAGTATCGTCTTTATCGTGGCAAACAATATCAAACTGAGAGATTACCATACATTCAATAATCCGAGACGCAATAATTATCCCCCAAACGGCTCCTCATGCTGTCGTGAATATTATAATCATCATTCCAGCTTTTTTCCGCCTACTTCAGCGAAGACGATACGACATAAAATTTAGGTGCAATGTTCAGCTGGCGGAACAATGCCCAACCAATGAGTTTTTGCACATGGATGTTTTTCACCTGGAAAATAACAATGATACATTTGTAGTGATTTAGGTCGTGATTTTTTAGATGTACTCACCCAGACTAATTAAAAACCTATATACGGTTCGAAAATATATATTTTTGCGATGAAAAGCGTTTATAGGGATTTATGTATGACCATTTTATTGACGAATATTATTGAGTAGGCATAGCTTAATAGTAATACAGTATTAACTGATTAACGACTGCAGCGGCCGGTGGGTAGGCCTATTTTGGAACTTCCTGTGACTATTGTGATTGTGATTATTTTTCAGTATAAAGTACAGAAGGTGAGATTTTACATAAAGGCGAGAATCTCCCCGAGATTCCTACGGTTGCGTTTTTCCTCGAAGCGTAGCCTACATATAGATGCCTAGCGTGCGTACTCGTCACGACGGATTGAGTCAACAAAGCGACTTAGCAATAAACAAAGTCCTCGAACCTGTAGAACGTGCTAGATACATATGTAGCTTCGTATTATTACAAGCTATCATATATTAGTTCATCATGAAAATCACGAGTGCTAAAATTAAAGGCGCATAGAGATTTTGGTGGGTTTGCTCGTATACAGTCAATTATTCTTGTAATCTCTCTCAAATATTTTGAAAGAATTTCAACATAGTGATACGAATGCTTTATGTCTCGCTTGAACTATGTTCAGAGAGAGACTAAGCGATCACTATAACATGTGTGGGTGGGCGCAGTGACGGATTAACAGCCACAAGGGCAGTGCCTACTATAACCCGGCACTGTATGTGCGTGAGTGTGTGTGTGTCCGTCCGTGCAAAGCTATGTACACAACTGATCTCCCGAACCATAGGAGCTATGATGACGAAATTTGGCAGGGGGCAGGAGGGGCATGATTAGATTTTTAGCTCAAAATACGCTAATGAGGCTAACTCGCATAATTTGCATATTGAGCCTAGTATGCTTGTGAACAGCTTATCTTCCGAACCGCAGGAGCTATGATGACGAAATTTGATAGGGAGTAACGTGTTGACATTCATATTCATGCCAATCCTGTGAGAAATCTTGGAGTGATGTGCGACCCAGGTATGACAATGACTGCTCAGGTTGCAAATATAATCAAATCTGCCAATTATCATCTCACTAATATTAGTA
>JAODUJ010183044.1:0-16327 GCA_027564615.1 Psolus chitonoides
GGTGGAAAATGTACTGATAAGGTACAAATGTACTGACAAAACCACACATGTACTAACAAAGCCGCAAACGTTATCAGCAGAGGCGATGACCACTCCTACCTGCCTCTCCATCTCCTTTGGGTACATCAGTGTTCATAAACCCTTGCATGATATGCTTATACACTTCACTGTGTAGGAAATCGTTAAGACTGGCTTTAAATCCATGATTAGAGACCGGATGTCAAATGTTCCCTTGATCCGCTCAAACCTCCTATGATGTCATTCCAGTCCTAATCTGCAACAAAGGCCCGATCATTTTTCCCTACATTTACACTGGATGCACAGTATTTGTCAGTTTACAAAATTTGCATGAATTTCATCATATCCTGAGCTAAAATAAAGAATAAATAAACATTATTGACAACTACTAGTGGAAGCCAGCTGTATCACAAATTTCTGAGTACCTGAAACCTTATTTTTCAGCTGATTACAAATCTACAACTAGTGTACCTTGGCTATTTTTATGTCTAATGACAATTGTAATCTGTAAACATTGAAGTTTCAGAACTTTGTACATTAATGGAAGAATTTTTGGGTTTTGTAGAATGGGCAAAACTATTTTCCTTTCTGATATACGTCCTTAAAGTGTTGGTGTCACAGATTGCTGGAAATCTTCCAATTTCTCAAGATCTAGAAGTATTGATATCTTCAAAAACTATTCAAAAAAGTTGGTTCTGCCTGAAGGTTTCAGACTTTGGAGAAAGTTCGTTTTTTATCCGTCTATATATTTTTTTATCATAGCTGTATACTAAAACATGGTTTGTGTCTCATTAAACCTTGTAGCCTTGACATATTTCATAACTTATCCACCCACATTCTGGAAATCTCCATGAGGCTTGTTATATTTAACACTTCGTTACCAGGATAAGCTTCCACTGTATTAATCGATCAATAATTCTGGCTCCGAGTCTAGAATGCACACTTTACTAAATATCGTCAATAAATATATGCTTCTAATGCAACTTATGGAAGGAACTGTTCCCAACCAATTAATGTAATATAATCTGACTAGAAGCAGATTTAAAGCTGCATTAGGGTTTATATTTTAAATACACTGGGAAAGAAGTCTTCAAATCTCATATCATGTTCTTAAACCCATACTTGATGGGATAAAATACATCAAATGAGGTTTGTATTGAAATGTAAACTAAAATGATCAACTTAATTGAAATAAAATAACTCAACTCTCTACAAATTTACTACTGGAGAGCACAGCTGGACCATTTCAATACTAGAAAATAGCATTGTTTTTGTGTCCCTATGTTATGCATTCAAATGTATGTTTTACAAAGTGCTTTGAATTTATTGTTTGGAATTAATAATTCAGGTTTACATAGAATATTTTGATCTTTTTTTACCTTAAATTTAGCTTTATTAATAACTTCCACTGATTATTTTTATCCACTCACTACCTCTGCTTCAGAAAGACATCAGTGTTTTTGAAACTTATAACATGATGATATATATTATGTATTTAACATTTTATCTCCAAGAACCAAAATTAAGTGCATCTGTCGGTGAATATTGTTGCATCATTTGCAATGTCAAAGTTTTAGGCCCAAACAATGATCTACATTCCTATTGAAATAATTATGGTTTAACCAGGGTCAATCAACCTCTTTAACCCTTCATGCTGGAGGCGGGCGCTAACTCGCCAGGAACGTCCAAAGCAGGAAACGGCCAGTGCCACCGTTTTAATATCCCTCATCATGCGAGAGGCGGGATAACTCGCCGGGGGCCCAAAGCAGGAAACGGCCAGTGCCACTGTTTTAATATCCCTTATCATGCAGGAGGCGGGATAACTCGCCGGGGGCCAACGCAGGAAACGGCCAGTGCCACTGTTTCAATATCCCTTACCATGCGGGAGGCGGGATAACTCGACGGGGGCCCAAAGCAGGCAACAGGTGGCGGCCAGCACCATCGTGTGCACATTACAACAGTTATGTAACAAGGGGACCCTTCCCATTGGTCGAGCAATTCTGGTTGCAGCGCAGTGTCGAGCTACACATGAACTAGTAGAGACGTGTCTGCCGACTCGGAGCATCCTGCATGATAGGGGTTAATTTTTAATTGAAGGGAACAAAATGTGAAGGAACAAAACTGTTAATAACCACAAACCTCTGTGGCGGGGGTTTCCATAGTCAGAGGGCCGCCCCCCATGATGATGCTAAGATGAAATATTGGTGCACTTTTCCGCTATTTGGCGCCCTATTATTCCCCAAATCACCACACTCGCCCCATCTGACTGAATCCCCTAGCTCCGCTACTGACAAACCCATTGTGTTCCTTTAACCTGATGAGTAAGCAAAGATGCTTTGAGCCATGAAATATATGTAGTCTACAAGTCTATTCTACTTTTTTCCAGTACGCTGCTCATTAGCTTCAATATTCTCCAATTTTTTTTGGCTCAAAAATTCTGAACTGAATGCTTCGCTCACAAATCAAAGAGCATAGATAAAACAGCTCTTCAAAATGTTAAAACGTGCTATTAATATGGAACATGGTCTAATTCATTTTTTATTCATTTTGAGCTCTTTATTATCGTTGAAAACCCAGAAGTAGGTTGGGTACGCGGGTAACATACAATATGTAAATATACTGGGTTATTCTAAAATACGTGAAAATCATTCAAACATTGAGAATATTGCAGCTGTGGGTTTAGTAATGATAACACAATGGAAGAAATTCTGTCTTTTATGATGAAAGGGGAAATGCCTGTACATTGATATTATTGATGAGTATTATTTTATTCATTTATGAGCATATTTTATTGATGAGTGTGAACAAGCCCTGAGCGACAGTCAATACCGTAGTTGTGTATGTTTAATAGTATAACGTTGAATAAAGATGGGATATTTTTAATTGAAAATAGCAGGAGAAATACAATCCTGCAGTGCAATAGGAACTTAGTACAACATACATAGGAACTTATTATCATCTTATAGTACAGATTGGGGACAGGGTCAATGATTTTCCGTCGTGGCAAGGGTTTCGAAATTCTGTGGAAATATTGCAAATTCCGTGAAATCCGTGATTTCCCAAAACCAAAAAATCCCCCCAAAAAATGGAACAATTCATGACAAGTTTGGTTTATATTGTTTGTTACTAGTAAATCTTCACTTTAAAGGTATAAGAAACACTTTTTTCTTTTTTTTTGGAAATTCTGTGCAAAAAATGCTAAATTCCGCAGCAAATTCTGTGATCGCGGAAAATCATTGCCCTAGGAGTGTGTGGTGAAGTCCAGATTTCCACCATTATATGTCAAATTGTGATATTACATGCCAAGAAATCTACAGGTAGGCCCACTGGTTAATATTATGTCATATGGGGGGATTACCACGCCGAATTTTAATAGTCCAGGTAACTGGGTTGTTGTCAGTTCGTTTTGAGGAGTAATACACCTTTAATCAGTAGCGGGCTAGGGGTTCGGTCAGAGGGGAGTGCAGTGATTTGGGCACTTTCTATGTTAGCTAAACAGGGCGCCAAATAGCTGAAAAGGGCGTCAATATGCCATGTGAGTGTCGTCAGGTTGGGGGGGGGAGCAGCCGCCCAACCCCTCTTCGTAATCAAAAATATTAATACCAATCTGATATGTCACAACAGCCTGTTTCCTCCATGTTGGTAATTTTAAAGGCCCTTTGTGCTCACCCCAAATCTACCAGTAATCTGCAGTAGCCTACTGGTCTTCTCAGGGGGTGTTACACATTACATACTGACCAATAAAGAATCATGCCTTCTGGGTGGTAAAATCCTCTTATGGGTGAGAGATATGGGTATTTGAAGAGAACACTTTCTATGAACAATGAATTTTGAACAGTTTTACTCAGACTTCAGAATTTAAAATGGTGCAACAATTGTTTTCAGCTGAATGAATACATGTTGTTCTTTTGAAAGAATACGATGGCAAAATGCCAATTTTCTATCATAAATTTAGGTTTTTTACATGCCTCATTAAGCTCCTTTAACAACCAGACATCCAACGAAGGCTTTGCCAGCCAGTCATTCATCATTAGGTTGCCCCCCTCCCCTCCCCACAGAACCGCTACATCCAATCTCAATAAACATAAAGTTGGGAGATTTGTTGTGGTGGTGTGGGGGTGTGGTTGATGTTCCCCAGGACATGTAACGCATCTCATGGTGTAAACTGGACTTCTTCTCATCAATGATTTCTGGCTAAAGCCCTAAGGCCATAATTAATAATTTCCACATAAAATTTTGAAATCTTGCTGAACTTTTTTCCCATTTGCTGATAAAATAGCAATTTTTAAGAGCAATGTAATTTTTTTTCATGAAATTCTGCAAAATAAGGTGTGACTAATTTTTTAGAAAGAGATTTCTAATAAAATGTGCCCTTTTGCTAATCACCAAAAGTGCAATCAAATCCTGCACTACACTTTCGAAATCAATTTTCCCTGATGAATCACTGAGACTTACGCAGGTAGTCAGCATTCTTGAGCTCAACCTGGTCGAAGACACGGCCGTGAAAATCCGCTCGCAAATTTGAAAATCCGCACGCAAATTTGGTCGCCATATAATGTGCAACCTTTACCTTGGGTTCCTGATCCATTCATTACAAGAAATGTGTTATTACTTGCACATCAAGGCACAACAAAACAGATTCTATTGGAATTAAGCAATTACGACAGGCTCAGTTTCCCCATCTGCAAGCAGGTACGATTTGTTATAGTGAGTGAACAAGACAAAAAAATATATAAGAAAATATGTTTCAAGGTAGAAATAAATAGAATACGAAGAAAATTTGAAGCTTGTGTTATTAGCTAGCTCCATTGGCCATGATCAAACTGAAGGCAGACTTCAACACCCACAAAAGGAGTTTCTGGTTGATAAAGGGAATCTTTTTTGGTTTATCTTCGACCTTTTTGCACAGTGAAAGTTTGAAATTCCAGCCATGCACCCCCCACTTTCCTTCCATGGGTTTTGATTGGTTCAAGTGAGGGAGGTCATGATTCAAGTGAGCAGCGCCTAGCTTCAGGTCATGATTCAAGTGAGGGGGTCATGATTCAAGTGAAGGGGTCATGATTCATGTGAGAGGGGTCATGATTCAAGTGAGGGGGTCATGATTCAAGTGAAGGGGTCATGATTCATGTGAAGGGTCATGATTCAATTGAGGGGGTCATGATTCAAGTAAGGAGGGTCATGATTCAAGTGAGGGGTCATGATTCAAGTGAGGGGTCATGATTCAAATGAGGGGGAGAATGATTCAAGTGAGAAGGGTCATAATTCAAGTTAGGGGGTCATTATTCAAGTGAGGGGGTGTGATTCAAGTGAAGGGATCATGATCCCACTTTCAAAACATTTGCTGTGTTAAACATAATTTGAATGTCAATGAGAGCATCCTGAAAATATGAGGGGGTAAAGTTCCCCTGTCCCTCTCAATATGATGTGCAAGACTCCTACCCACAAATTTGGAAATGGATTAATGCCACTGCAACAAGGGGTACAAAAGAGGCCTTGAAACATGTTGAGTAGTGCGAGTCTGACACCAATCCCTAACACAGCCCGTATTTGTCTAGTCCTATCTCTGTTTATTCAGCTTTGAATTCAAAGATCTGGAGTCCCTTTTCAGTGGAACTAGGAAGGTCAAGTACAGTCATTATTATTAATAAGAGTTTCTTCTCCCCTATAGAGGTATTCATCATCCCCTAAACCTAAGGACAGATGTTTAGGCAAATTAAGCCATCTCTGTGTGTGGCAATGGAGGAAATTAGTACCAGCATGCACCCTGACTAGCGCCAGAGATTTGCTGGGGATAACGTAATATTCTGTGCACTTGGAAACAGCAGCCAAAACCAGTTCTTTAAAAGGAACAGTTTCCTATGACTTTGCTGGGAATAAATAATAGTAGGACAAATCAATTTCAGAGGAGGACCTCACTAATTTCCTGTTGTCTATCTAAGCGACTCCCAAATTCGGGCCAAAGGCTTTGTAAAGTTCAAAGGCCTTTTCACACCTCCAGATGATGAATAAATTGTTATGGTCAGTACACCATACACATTGAAATTAGGTATTACAGATTTCTGCAATATCTGGGGTGAGATTAAAGGGGTTTTAATAAAGCTATTGTAAACTAGGGCAGGCCAAAGATCCCCTACAGTGGCCTTGAAAATAAATGTCAAAATTTTATAGCAATTTCAAAGCAAGAATCGGTGTCTCAGTGCTAAGAAGACACTTTTCTCTCACAAAAGGGGGGTACATTTGTGGGTTTTGTAGGCAAATTTGTATGCTTGTCAGTAAAGCACTTGTCAATTGTATGATGCACCCCCTATAGCCCCCGGCAAGGTGCGTCATTGCACTATGTGCATCATGCAATTCATGTAAATTGACGCACCCCACAGTCACTTTATTGACTGACAACTTGTGTAAAATGACTCACCATAGAATCACAAAAGTGACACACATTGATTTACTGTGTCAATTTACCTGATGAACAATTGGGATGAAATGACGCACCCATGAGTCACATCGGTGACTGACAATTAGGGTAAAGTGACACACCGTGTGAGTCACATTTAATTTGTCAATGACCCACCTTTGACGGACCATCCCGGGGGTGTAGGGGGTGGGTCATACAATTGACAAGTGCATAACTGTTGACTGTTCTGCCCCCTCACATTCGCCAACCAAGCTATGCTAGTGGTTGTACCTACATTTTCAACTTGGACTGAGTCTTCAAAATACCAAGTGAATGAGGCTAAAATGAAATATTGTATGCCAAAATATCATTGTTTGTTTATTTATGTACTTTCAGCTGTAGGCTATATAGTAACTAGTGTTTGACTATCAAATGATCCATATGTTGTAAAAATATTCTGGTTTGTATATCCTTTCTCTCTTGCAAAATGTATGAACTGAATCTGATTTTTCCACCATGCAAAACTCATCAACTTTCAAACCATATTTTCGGGGGAAAAAATCACAAGAACGTGGACTTGCCTTATTGTATTCAACAGTCTTTCACCCTTTATTTTATATTTTCATTCAAATTTTCTCAATTTACTTTTATCCAAAGAATTATGCGATAGAGTTGATAGCAATGTATTGAACTATCGCAGCACTAAGAGTTTGATAGCGCCAAGTCAATACCATAATATAAAATTGGATGCTGAGTCAACTTTACAATTAGATGAACGGTTGTGAAGAGATCTAGACAGTGACACAACATCTTGAATGACAGCTTTATAGGCCAAGGGCACTAAACTAGAAAACCGAAATGGATAAAATGCTGCACTTCCTCATCAACTAAATGAGAAGAGATCAGTTTGAAGAAGAGCCAATTCATCTTCAGAACTATTTTCAAGATAAGCAGGTTTATAGTCTCGTATCTTCTTATCACATGACTGCCACTTATTGCCTGATCGTTGATAGTATAGTTTAGTTATCTACAAGTTCAGGAAACCAACTATGGCTCATCGAGGAACCCTGGAGCCAAGTGTGAGCATGGATAAACACAGGCGACAATGTTCAGAGGGTAACGAGGCAGGCGAGAATGGTGGGGCGATGTAAATTAATTACTCTCCCATTACAATGAAACCATCAACAACTGCCGTTGAGCTTTTTGCAAGCAAGCAGACACCGAGTGGGATTTGAACCTGGGGCTTTTTAGTGCAAGCGGAACCCCCAAGCCTGACAGCCAGCTGTCTCCCACTGTGGATGCCCTTCTGTCTCCCCAATACCCCTTATTCCCCCGCCCCGCATACATATAGACTAGGTTACCCTGCTTCCCCGTGTACATAGCCTAGGATAAAGGGAATAATTTATTTTCAGGTTTTTCTTTGGGGGGGGGTAGATAAGCGAGCGCAGCATGCACTACACCAGCTGGGGGTTTTGAGGATGCTGTATTAATCAAAAACTCTATTTGGGGGAAAATGTCAGGAGGTAGAAACCAATCTTAGGGTGGGGGTAGCTACCCCCTGGCCTATGGAGAAAATTAACCTGAGCGAGGCAGAAAAAATATTGCCCCAGCACTCTCTTCTGTTACCTCACAGGCACCCATTTATACACCTGGTGGAGAGAGGCAAGGCAATCTAGATGAAGAACCTTGCCTTAAGACAGTGTTACTCGAGACAGTGTGGCCCAGGGGACCACTTCCTACCCCATGAAAAAGTTCACGAACCACCGCACATGTATCCCGAATGTTCCAATGTCATTAAATAGGCCTATATAAATGTCATGGACCCACAGCATTCGGCAGACCACCACTATGTTTTGGCGGACCACTTAGCGGTCCGCGAGTTATGGGTTGCCTAACACTGCCTTAAGACACAATATGGTAGGGACTCAGACCCTCCTTCCTTGGATCCCAAGAATTGAGCCCACCAACTGCATGGTCAAGTGGTTAGAGCATCGGCCTTGTAGCCGGGAGGTTCAGGATTCGACTCCCGGCCGGGTCATATCAAAGACTTGATAATGTACCTTCTGCCATCAGTGCCATCTGGTGCTCAACATTGACCAATGGAGAAAGGACGAACAGGTGTGGGACTGGTAAGGATCTGTGTGCCATATATATATATAGTACTCCAACTTAGCAGTGTTGCACAGAATCATACCATAAAATTGATTAGAAACAACGAGGAGGTGACGGCAGGAGGCTAGACTGTTGGCCCCCTGTCAAGAAAATAACTTTCGTCAGTGAAGAAAAAAGAGAGTCTATACAATGTGATGTGTACACTGTTTCTTGCCATAGACAGTGAGCACCAATGCCTGTAAAGTGCCAACCTTGAAGGCATCTTCTCCTGCCCCTTACTCAAACAACCTATGGTGACTCAACAGGTACCATTTAAATAATGGCCAGATGGTCCGGCCTCTTAGAAACTGGGTAGGACAAGGCAGGGCCAGGGTCCATACAGTCCAAGATGACAATTGGCCCTAGAACTGGGTTCCATGCAATACAGGAAGAGTGAAAACCATGATAACATGAGAACAAGGAACAAGGCCACAATTGCTGTTCCAGTCTAGGCCTAGTCTGTTTTTAGTGTGAAGGCACTGAAGGTTTCAAGTGACAAACCACACATTGTTCAAAGACTACCACATTTTACGTCCCGTCTCTCTCCCATCATGCTGTTCACTCACCTCATCCCCCAATCTACCTAAACATGAGACCTAGATATTGCAGCAGATAATTTTCAGCATTTAATATTTAATCCTTGAAACCATCTCAATCTTCATTATATCAAAATAGACTGGCAAATTTGAAAGGAAGTGACTGCTTTCTCTTTGGATGTGGGCTCGGTTCTTGCTATCGGTTATTAAGAACCAGAAGAATGGAAAGAAAAGTAGATGGAAACTGAAATCAACGATGAGTCAGACAGAGATCTTTGTGATGTGATATAAAAGATAGCTGAAAATATCTATTGACGTGGAAAAGGCTAATAAAATGATCTACTTCTTTCTCTAAATGTTAATGTAAAGCGCCAAAGGGTTCAGCATGGATACTCAAGATAAATGTGTGGTCTAAAAGGTCTTCCTAAGAATGCACTAAAGAAATCCATGTTTAAAGCAGTTTGGTCGAACTGAAATGACATACAGTACTCTACCACATTATAGTATCGCTCAAAGTACTATAACAAAGCTTCCTTTGTGAATATTCATCAAAAGTAAATGAACTTTTTTATTAAATGAAAGTTTGACTTTGCATGCACTTTCTTATACAGTCCTGGTTTTCTTGAGCAGAGTTAATGAATGGTGGCACCAGGATCACCCAGACGAAGTCCAAGTTCCCATACAGGAGGGGGGGGCAGTCGATCGATGACATACACACTTATATTGTATATAAAACCCTCAGTGTGTGTTCCCTGACAAAATGGTCAATTCTTCCCCAACAGGGGGGTTACATTCCCTAACGGTGGGGCGATGGCCCCCTGGACCTGCTGGTGCCACAACTGGAGTAAATGAAAATTTAAATTCTAACAATAAGTCAATTTGTCTGTGTGTCTGTGATAGTGTGGAAGACAGGTAAGTTTGAATGATGTAGATCTGAAATTACATCCCTATTCCCAAGCACATCTGTTCTATGGATCATTTCACAAGCAGCTTGAGCATTAAAATGATTTTTTTAATAATGACAAACCTTTCCAACTCCTGGGTTTTCTTTGACTCTGCTGACATTCTTGAGGAGTGAAGGAGGAGGGGGTGGGGGTGACTGTCTGATAACATCAGAAAAGTTGGTAGGAAACGGTGGAGGGTCTGGAGCCGGGGGAGGCGGGGGTTCCTCTTGTTTTCGTTTCTTCTTAGAACTGAGGTTGAGTTTCTGGGCAGCCCTGAAATAAAAAGAATAGATTTGTATTTATAACAGAAAAATACCAAGGAAATGGAAATACATAGGCCCTATGAGTAGCTTATGAGTGTGTCTGACATGTAGGATGAGGTGTAACTGAAGCTACAAATACAGTTGAGGGTTGCCAAATCTAGCTGTGATGCCATACAGCCGAATCTCAAATAATTCAGTCAGTCATGGCCAAACCAAGTTTTCGTAGGCCTAAATATATTCCAAAAAAAATGTGGGCCTTCTTATGTAAATATTACAGCTAGATCTGCTCAAATCTGTTAGATTTTGGTGCAATATTTGTTACTGACAACACTGACCAAAAAAATTGTTTGCCTACTAAGACATGTTCCCTCCTTTCAAATACTGCTCCCTGAATTATTGTTCAGGCCTTTGGTGTCAGATATGCTGCAGGCTAAATAATATTTACCAACCCACTTCTCCCACCCACTAGAGAATTTCAACACCTGGGTACCTAAATTCTGTATTGGTCAAAGTACCATACACAACTTCAATTCTGCTGACCATTACCCCAGCAGGTCTGTCAGATATGGGGTGAGGGGAAGGGTGTTTAAGGTTTTAGGTCATGATCCTCCACCTTTACAAAATCTGTGGAGAATCAAGGCCTTTTCACACGTGAACCTGGCTGACCCAGGCGAGTCCGTCTAGGTCAGGCCGTGGCCTGGCCCAAAAAGACTGCTTTCCCACGCGAACCAGTCGGCCCCAGACAGACCTAGAGAGAGCGGAGTTTTGTAAACAATTGGGTCAGATTACTTGGAAATGGGGCCAACAGGGGAAATTCCTGGTGTTGCCATTTGCGATTGCAACATAATAAAATAAGAACAATTATACTTATGAGATAAAATAAGTTTACGTTACGGGAGTGGCAATACAGGAATCTCGGGGGCTGGAACCGGCCCGCTTTCACACGGCAAAATTCGACTACCGAAACTTCGTGCCGTGGGTGGCCTCGGTTCTGTCTGAGGCCTGGCCTTGCTCTCGACCGAGGCCAGGCACTCGGTTCCAGGCCGCAAGAGAACTTTGTTCACACAACAAAATTACCTGAGGCCTGGAACCAGGCTAACCCAGACAGACTCAAGCTGACCCAGTCGGACTCGGACGACTGGGGCAGCCTGGTTCACGTGAAAAGGCCTCCAGATGCCCATGGTTCCAAGAAATAATAACTTGATATTGGTTGCAACTGATATGCTGAAAAATATGAGAGATTTGTTTTGGTCCAATATTTGTCACACCAACTATCTACATCTGTCTGATTGTGTTGATCTCCTAGTTAACCTTGATTAACCCATGTCAGCATGCCACCCCCTCCCTATCAGTGTGCATCAATCAACCCATTTCCTGTGTGAACTAACTACAATGAGGAAACACATTGATGTCATGTAGGGTTTTAATCAATGTTACACACAATATTCATTCCTTTTCTCAAAATCACTGTTTGTTCACCTTGTGTCATGTTTAACATTAGGCGAATGCACAGGAAAAACGAAATAACAAAATGTTACAATTAAATAATCATTATCAACATTGGCATGCACAGGGGGGAGCATGCCCCCACCACCCATGTGCTCGGTCCGGGGAAATCTGAAGTTGGGCCCACCACTTTTGAAATCCTGCGTATGCTACTCACAGATTATGAAAGAAATCAGCAAACTTCTTACTTTAAAACTACCTATTCATAGCAAACAACAAAATGATTGTGCAGTTTTTTCGGCACATAATATATATTTTTCAAACTAAACTTATTCACTTCAGACAATTGCCAAACATTTTCTATCATTGAACCCTGTACAAAACAGTTATATTACCACATGTGCACCCTTCAGGCATTTGCAACAATATCTTGATCTGAAAGCAACAACAGCTCAATCTTTTCCTCCTTTTTTATTCATCATGTTGTGTTCTATCCATGAGCGCTCTTGGTGTGTATAGATGATCAGATTACTTTTTATATATAGGCCTACTTCATTTATCATGTGAAAGTTCAAGTAATTCACTAGAAAACCATTTTAATGTCAAAGAACTATTTTTCTCAGTCGCCCACCAGAGAATTTTTCAATCCCCCTTTAGGGGATATCAGATCCAGACCTTGATATCATGGATGCAGATCCTAGAGCTGGGGTCCCCCACTGTTTGAAAATACTCCCATTGACTTTAGCATTTTCACACAGTATTTTTTAGGCCAGTGAGGACATGCCCCCTCACTTTTGAACACGGATCTGTGCCGATGCTTGAGATCACCAACATCAATGTGAACGCATGGGGGATCAAGATGACACAAAATCACTACAAAGCTTTCTGTTCAGTTCATGCACAGCCAGCTATATCATTCAATTGTATCAAATTCATGAGGGTGCATACAGCTTTTCTAGGGTGAGGGTGCATACAGCTTTTCTAGGGTGAGGGTGCATACAGCTTTTTCAGGGTGAGGGTGCAGCTTTTTCAGGGTGAGGGTGCATGCATACAATTTTTTCAGGGTGAGGGTGCATGCATACAGCTTTTTCAGGGTGAGGGTGCATACAGCTTTTTCAGAGTGAGGGTGCAGCTTGTTCAGGGTGAGGGTGCATGCACACAGCTTGTTCAGGGTGAGGGTGCACACAGCTTGTTCAGGGTGAGGGTGCATACAGCTTGTTCAGGGTGAGGGTGCATACATACAGCTTGTTCAGGGTGAGGGTGCAGCTTTTTCAGGGTGAGGGTGCATGCATACAGCTTGTTCAGGGTGAGGGTGCATACAGCTTCAGGGCTGTAGCACCAGATTTCTTAGTGGTACGGTGACAGGGTCTGGGGGTGAAACCCAACGCTGTTTGAAGGAACAGAGCCCCTTGTTGAGGGTCGAGCGGTGAATTCCCCCTCCCCCCCATGAAACACTTCCATTGCCATGATCCCAGATATTATATATCAATGGTGGAAGATCCAGGGTCAGATGTAGCCCATGTTTAATGTTTATCTAGGCCACAATTTTTTTCTTCATTTTTTCCTCTTTTCTTTTGGCATAATTTTTTTTGTGGGCATAAAAGTTGTGCAGTTTCCAATGGGCCTGAGCGTGTTTTTGTTTTTTGCAGCAACACTCCTTGAATGTGAAAGCGAATAAATATGAAATTCTATCTCCAAAATCTACAGGCAAATATTAGCATATTAAAATCAAGTAGCTAACACACAATACATATATTTCCAAAACAAGAAAAAGACACAGATTTAACATCTACCAAGGGAAATTAAAACTGAAACTGTTTCTATTAATTATGTAGCTTGATTAAACAAGCTAGAGCCCAAGTACAGTGTGCTATAAGATAAGGTCTCACCAGATTAATCAACCAGATTAATCAAAGTTCAATATTTAAAGAGTGAACCAAATCAATGAATCGAAGAACAACGTCAATAGACCTAACAATAAAGGTACGGTTCTTATGCCACCCAAAAAGTATTTTTATTTCCAAGTAATATTTACTAATTTTCAAAACGGAAGATGGAATGAAAAATGTCTTACTCAGCTGCAAGTGCATCGTAAATCCTAAACGATCTATAAAGTTCCATATCTTCAAAAGTTGTATAATATTCCATGCTTTAAAGCGGTGTGTCGTAGTCGGTAGAGAATTGTCCTTTTCAGGTTTAGAATGATCCCATCCATACACAAGAGAGCCTTAAATTATAGTGTTACCATATGATTTTCCTTTTTACACTAATAGTAATACACTGAGAAAATTGCTGAGAGCACTTAAATTGTAGGCTAAATCCTTAATGGTCCATAATGCTCTACATTGTAAAAGTCTTTCACATTCATCAAGCCTAAAAGTGGGCCCTGCACTTAAGGTTACTGAGGTTTGCTCCAGGATTCCATATAAACCCCTATTGATCTAGATGACATAAGATAGATTAGGGGGAGTGACGGACATCTGTCAATCACTCCTGATGTTTTTCCTAACTGGTCAAGCTGTGACACACAGTGAGGGGCAGGCAAAGGCTTTGTGTATGTAATCTAAGCATTTAAACCAGTCATTGGAGACCTATAGCAAGCCATATACATGCCATTACCACCAGTCATTGTTTGAGTTACTAACAACACAATTTAATTAACAATTATTTTCAATTTAGTTTCTTCAAAATAATCCAACTGTGAATAAACAGGTTATTATAGGAGGCCTTTGGATAACCTTGTGAAATCCTCAAGTTTAGTTATCTAAGCATAGTTTATCCCATTAATGACAGCCTGTGTATTTCACACAATGGATTATTGGCAGGTCTTCTGGTTATACCGTTATGATAACATTAGAATTGTCCATTGTTTAGGACCCTGTTTACACTTACGGTTCTGATCCCGAGCGTGGGGACAGCTCACCCACCCACGTTGAACCTCCGACCCCCGAGCACAGGGCCCGACCCCGAGCTCGGGGTTGAGTGTAAACGGGGTCTAGGTTCCTAACTTTCTCCTATCATTACAGTTTGAGTTTCTATTGAGTTTTCATTGATTTCCCTTAAACATTGCTAAGAATACTTGGAAGCAGGGCACAGATCCTGGGAGGACTGGGGGGTCAGCTGCCCCACCCCCACTTTTTAAAAATACTCTGATCGACTTGAAAATTGTGAGAAAACAAAGTAAGTCGATTCAATATTTACGGGTTCAGGAAACCACTTAAGGCTCATTGAGGAACAGTGACCATGATCATGGATGAACACCAACGAATGCTCGCCTTCTCTTCTCGATTAGTGCTCAGAGGGTAACAAGGCATCCTGCTCCTGGGACAGCCATTTAATGTCCCCATCCGACGGACATGTACCACATGCATGGCCTGGGCATGTTGCATGCTGTCCTCTATGTAGTGATAACCACTAGTTGGTTTTTGCATAATACAAGACAAGAGAGTGATAGAGATGGTAGCAACATGTCCATCACCTACTGCCCGGCAGCCCTGCCGAAACATCCATTGAACCTAAGAACCCCGAAGTCGATTGCTCTCCACTACAATGAAATCAGAAATTGGGAGACCACCAACAACTGCAGACCAGCTTTCGACAAGCCAGGCACGAGGTGGGATTGAACCCGGGACCCTGCGGTGTAAGTGCTCACTCATACCACTACACCCCGCTACCACCTACGGAAACATAGTGGGATCTCTGTTTTGTGACAGTAGAGCGTTTTTGAGCACCGAAACACACATTTTTGTTATTTGCTCAATAGTAAAGTTACTCGTCCATATGATTGTTCTAAATGTAGGGTTAATAATTGCTGCATCAAATATTTATATCAAATTTGCATTTATTGCTTGGACTAACCTTAAAGGAGCTTGATGAGTTTGTAGGCTGCCAAATTGTAATCCCAACTAATCCAAAAATCCTCTCACATGAAAGACAATGAAAAAGTACTCAGGTCTGTGATCTTCATCTTGAAAACTAACATCATTCCATGGAGAACGAAGCTGTTAAACACAAGCCTAGCCTAATTAACATAAATTGTCAGCCCAAACTTTTTGAATTTCAAACAATGCAACTTCTATATCTTTTCAATGTCCCAATATTTCCTGGAAGTGAAGATATTTTTGGGATCGTCCAATGAAATTGAGTGGTCCTTTCAACAAATAGCAACATTTAATTATCTTCTCTTCTTCGGCTGAAATGCAAACTCATCAAGCTCCTTTAAGTTTTGTTAGTTGCTCATATGAGGGAACTTAGGGTTAATCTGATGTTATAAAAGTTTACCACTTATGGGGTAAATGAGATAGAAGAACAACATTAGTGGGCAAAAGCAGGTTAAATGAGAATTCAAGTCTGAACTTCTGAAAATGAAATAATAATGTTAAATGGAAGACTAACATGTGGTGAACATCTTATCCAAATATCATCCACAAATATTATTTACTTTTCGAGATATTCCAAATTGAATGCTCATAAAAATCAAGCAGGGCGCTGCCATTTCGATAAAATTGTGACTTCACCTGACCACTTGTAATTGGAAAGCTTTTGTTTTTCTTTATAATTTGTTGTCAATTATTT
>JAODUJ010183045.1:0-10735 GCA_027564615.1 Psolus chitonoides
ATACTTGGAACTAAATGCTAGCCTAATATAATTGGCGAGTTTTTAATGACCTGTAACAACTTGATCGCCTAGCCAATGTAATCCTACAGGTGATCCGAACTAAAATATAGAATATTTATTGACGAGACTGGCCAGCGTTTTTCGGACTTAATGAGCCTTATATGCGACTTAATACTAATTGGCGCGTGAAAACAACATTTTGGCAGTGCCCTGTATATTCTTCCGATGTAAGTGCAAACTTCATTTTTGAAGACTCATGCACTTGGTTGGCAGGTTGACTATGTGGACATTAGTCTAGCTGGAGTAGGCTTTTGAAAGCTTCAGCAGATTGGGCCCTGATAGACCCCTCAGATAGACAATGCCAACATCACGTACTGTAACAACATTATGGCCGCGAAACTGCAATTGTACCTTACATGAAGTGATCGCAATGTCACATATTCATTGGCGAGACTGCCCGCGTTTTTCGGTGGATGTAATCGTGCATCGTCATTCACTGACTAGACAAAAATGTAAGTATTGATTGGCGAGACTGCGCTGCTTTTTTCGGACATAATGCTGTAATAGGCCTCAAGTAGCCTAATAGAATTAGCGTGTGAAAACTTCATTTTACCATGCACTGTAACATTTACTGCCCAGTCATTGCGATCGTACATTAAATGACCCGTCTAAGCCCAGTGGATCTTTTATACATCTAAAATTAATTGCGGCGACAACATGTCCGATCCGATTGATGACATATACAGGGGTAGGGCGCACGTGATTCTTTACCATAATGAACGTGGCTCCGCGAGGTATTGTAACTACTGGTTAGGGCTGGCACCAATGGCCATTTTTATTAGGTACGGTACACGTGCAGGACTTCGGCCAAGCTATAGGTTGACATTTGACGACCTAGGCTATTATTGGCTAAGATCATTGGCTATACATAGAACAATCGATCATTTACCCAGACGAAATTTATCAAGAAAATGGGAAATTGTAAGACATCCAAACTTTTACAAATTGATGTGTGTGCAATGAAGTAATAATGATATTCCCAATAATGTGAATTACATTAGACAGAATACTGGCAATGTCATCAAAATTCAGCTATCGTTGATCATTAAAGCCCCAATTTGAGTAAAAAAGCAGAAATTCAAATATATAGGCTAATGTAAATATACACCAAAGCAGTGTGGACTGTCTACATAGGCGATAAAAACCTGGCAACTTGTTAAAAAACTGCAGTTAAAACCCAAGTATTGTAAATTATCCAAAAATCCAGGAAATGTTATTATTTCAAAGGGAGTGATTCTGTATGGGCCAATCATTTTCCTTTCTTTTTCTTGAGAGCAAATAACTTCTGAACAGAGACAAATTGGCTGCAAAATTCTTAATTTCGATCATCCTGATACCAACACTTTAATATTTTGATCATTTACTCCTAACCCATGGCTGTTGGGCAGGGGGACTTCGCGCAACAATGACCGAGGAGGCGCTTAAGACCAGTGGCGTATCTACGGCAAATAGCGCCGATGACAAGCACTGATATTGCGCCCCAGTCCAAACATCTGACACCCATCTTTTAGATAACTTTACAATAATATCAGCTCAAAAATACATGTAACAAGACAAACAAGAACAGAACTGCGCGCGAAAATGTTTAGGTCATCATGTTCGATGTCTGCGTTATACTAGGCTATTATAAATGACACGTCCAGCACAAGTGACCTCACATGACAACACAAACAGAGCCGATTACCATTTGATGGGATATAAGATGATCGATCTAGGAGTTTTCCAAATTGACCACCAATTGTTTGACGTCAAAGTGTCCGATTTATACAAATGGCGGCTTGTGTGTGAACGTTTTCACAACTACGTTCGTTGTTGACTTAGTGAGTAAAACTTCCAGTACCAGTTCTGCGAGTACTAGGGAGTTTAGAGGGCACCATTGCGGTTTGGGAAAACGTAAAATTGGCTGGGTTTTAATTATAACTATAGACTAATTCAAACTTGACCGAGTAAGATGATCGATCAGGGCGATTAGCGTCACACCCCAGCGCCCCTGCATGTCCCTGCTAGATGTATCCTTTCGCTGCTCACAGTTTAGAGCGTGTTGTGGCCAGGGGAAAGAGCCAGGGTCACATACGACCCAGACATCTAGACTTTCAACTTTAGATCATGTCTGGGTAGCATATGACCCTACCTCTTCCTCTGGCCACGCATAGCTCAAAACTGCCAGTAGGTGCACAAATTTCGAGCATGGGGATACAGGGGTACTGGGGTGTGCACCGCCAGGAAGTTGCGAACAAAAGGAGGCCATTTTCGCGGAAATTCATCCATGCTTAATGTCAGCAATGGGTTAAAGACTAATTGCTGCCCAATAAGAGTAATTGCTATGGTAACACTTTAAGGGTAATTGTAACACCAATCCCCGGGGTTGCATATAAAAATTAAGGTATTATAAAACATAAATCGTTAAGTGCAGTCCCTCCTCACAATCTTGTGAAAATGTTATATATAACAGTTGAGTTTTTAGAGTGAATAACTATTTTCCAAATATTTTTTTCTTAGTCAGGCCTAGGTTTTTAACAGGCCTAGGCTTCAACTCTCTTATGTACCAAGGTGGTTGGGGAGGGGGAGACTTGCCCAAGTCATTTGTGATCACTCATATCGGTCACAGCACATGTTTCGGATCTGCATAACCTGTGTACACAAGTCTCTCATCTGAATCACAAATGTATATATAATTGAGGGCGTGCTGATAACAACAGGGGCAGAGCTCGGTATACAGTAGCTCTCAACATGGGATTCGGAGGAAATAAACGCGACAGAGGCCTTGAACTATAGAGGTCGGGGAGAACGAGGGCTGCCTAGCACTCGACACAGGTGGCGGCTACATTGCGTGTACAATTACAAAGCTGTTATGTAATTGCTGCAATGGTTCAGTGCCTCTGGTATATGCTCGAATTACCCGGGTAGCAGTGCAGTGATGAGCTCTGGTGATCTAGTAAAGATATCCTGCAAACTTGTAAGAATATTCCTAATGTAGTCCATGAAGGGTTGATTAAATACACTATGTATATTTTCAACGCAAAGTGCCTTAATACATCCAGTAATGTGTATGAAGAAATGGAGAGAGAAGGTAAGGATTTGGGGGTTAATGTTATGTATTTGGGGGGGGGGGCGGAGCCACCAACAATCAATATTAAGTCAATACTCCGTTCAACAACCCGGATGACAGAGCCGAGTTCAAAGTAGTACATGTGATTTTTAAATAACAAAATGTTCATTTTGATAGCAAATCAATTTGCCATGAAAAAGCATTCTATATCTTCACAACATACTTGCACTTTGACCAAGTTTCAGTCCCCAAGATAGAGCAGGTGTCACAATACAACATGAGCACCCAGCTTGCAGGCTGTGTCACCCTACCTAGCATGCTGCTGGCCTGGAGAATAACTTTCACTGCTTGCTGAGTTTTTTCCTGCAAAACTTTCCTTCCAAGATAAACCATGTTAGAAAACACTGTTACATATAAACACACATAGAGAAAACACTTGCATTCAATGCCTAAAATTATTCAATAATGGACATAACGAGTTGTTTAATTGGGAAACATACTTTCATGACATTGATCAAGAGGCTTGGCTGATAAGGTGGGTTTATAGAGTGGGGTTACAGAATGGGGTTGTGGGGTGGGGGTTGTGAATTAAGTGTTTTGTGGTAGCAGTTGTGAAGTTTGGGTCGTGGGGCATGGGTCGTGGGGTATGGGTTGTGTTGTGGGATGGGTTGTGGGGTAGCAGCTGTATGATGGGTTTTGGGGTAGCAGTTTGGGTTTGTGTGGGGAAGTTTTCATATTGGTTGTGGGGGTTGTGGGGGTCGTGGGGAAGGGGTTGAGAGTGCAGTGGGATCTGTGGTTGGCTACCACACCAATTGAATAAGGTTGGCACGGTGAGGAGAGTTTGCTAGGCCTACTCTACCCATTTATTATTTACCGGGATTCAAAAGAACAACAAAAAACAACACAAAAATATATACCAACTTTGCAGTGAAAGTAACACTGAAGTTGAAAATCCCCATCAGTAATGGTTCGACCCTCCCCACCCATCCAGGGAATATGCCCCAAAGTTTGAATCAACAGCTGCAAAGATATTGAGAGAGGTAAACACAAATTTTTGAAACAGGTGGGCAAAACAGGTGCCCATCATGCCTCCCAAAATAAGATCTCATGGGACCGGACTGAACTCGAAATATCTGGAAATCGGGGTCTCGCAAGTGACGTCAGTCTCACCATGGTTGGAGCTGACATAAGAACATTTTGGCTTTTACGAACACCTAGAGGCCTGGATTTGGCACTCCCGGGTATCGCAATAGTTTTTTTTTTTACAGTCGTTATAGTCCAGCAAGAAAGAGATTACAGCTTTTATTGCCACACTGCCACGACTACCCACGACCCGAAGGGACTCCGTCCGTCGTGGGTAGCTGAGAATAATTTTGTAGACAGTCTGGCGTCTACGACGACAACATGCCACACCGACTCTAAGTGACAGAGCGTCGTAAGCCTGCTGCAACCCTAGCGATGGCAGTGAAGAATTATCTCAGTCTCCACAAGCCTGCCTCACTCCGCTACTCTCCGAGTGGTCAAATCACAGTAAGACTGTTTGTCGCGCCGCAGGAGTGTCCGCACCAACAGGAAGAGTACCGACCGTATCCGACCAAGATTGATCATGTTGAATCGGGCCGACGGTTCATGACCCGAGGGAAATTGATGAAATCTTAGTCGTGGGACCGGCCGGCCACAACTATAGCTGACGCGACATCTCATCGCATCGGGTCAGTGGTAGTCGTGGCGGTGTGGCCCAGGCTTTAGTCTTGGGTTTGGCCATATCGCCATCTAGGCCCACTTCTGTTGATTCTTCCTCTAAAAAATCAAAATTTTGCAAGATGAAATGGATTTCTTTCATGGAAAATCTGGAGACCGGGATTGAAAAATCGGGAAACTCCCAGCTGAATCGGAAGGGTTGGAACATACGCAGATGGGATGGCAAAATAGAAATATCTTCACAAAAGTGGATTTTCATGTATTAGGGCAACAGAGTAATTATTTGCTATATAAATAAGCAAAACATACTTTTGAAAATCTTGTTTAAGTACAGGACCGATAGATTTACCTGTAAGGCTTCTGATATACATTCCCTAAAAGTAATCAACTAAATTGTACATTCATTTCTTTTTGTTAATACCCTTGATTATGTAAAATGGAAAAAGTTGTTAAACAAAATGCTGTTGAAATAAACAAAATCATAATTTGTACAAATAAATAGCGATAGTTACAGTGATTTCAATGGTTGATCTCATTCGGGGAATGCCGTGTGTTATGCATTTATATCATTTTCTGAGCAATTTACTGAACTAACTAGAAATGGTAGATTCTCTGATCCACAAAATAATTTAACAACCTAGGTCCCTGGTTCTTGATAATGGGCGGCTTGCGGGCCAAATTTGGCCCATGGGGCCATTCAATCTGGCCCGCAAAGAAATGAGAACAGGGGAAGTAAATCTTCAACATAAACTGATGAACGTGTTTCGAATAATTGGTCGATATGCTATCTAACTGCATTTTGCAGTGTCATTTCCTGCAAACTAGGGGTGTAAATTTTCATTTTTCTTTATCACATGTGGGGCTTAGGTGATAGTGGATTCTCTTCGGCCCACGATACCAGCTTCAAAAATATTTGGCATACCAAACAAATTAATTAAGAACCCATGCCCTATGTATTCAATTATTCATTCTTCGATTTGCCATACACAAGTTCATTTTAGTTAACCATTACTGCAGATTATTAGCATATTTAAATTGAGATGATCTTATTTGAAACTGATGTGTTTTATGCATTTATTACATTTTCCAAGTAATTTAATGAACTGTTACATTTTCCAAGTAATTTAATGAACTGATAAGAAATAGTAAGTTGTTTTTCCTCTCATCACAATAGTTGATCATCCATAGGTAGTAAATCATTCATAGGCCAAAGTGCCATACACGACATCAATTGAGCTGACCAGTACTGCAGATTCGAGGTGGGAGAAATATGCCTTTAAATGAAACTAGAGCACCAACGGTGCGGTGCAGCAGCTCATACAAATATTACATCAAGTCGAAAAATAAATGTATGACCACTGAGGCTTAACTTTTGCCCTCATCAGTATAAAATTTATGAAAGGAACATTTGGTCTGATGGTGGATTACATGCAATCAATTATATTATAAACTATTACTTTTGAGGTAATACCACCTATTTGGTTAAATCTCATACCCAATGGAGCTTCCATTTCAAAGTAAAAGTCCATTAGAGATGTTAGTTACTGTTACATTATACTTAAAGTAATGCGACTGGTTACTGTCGCACTGTAACTAATGTCACAAACTATTAACACAACGGTAATGAACGAGTTAACAAATATTCCAGGAGACGAGTTGGTAGTTTCAGTGCAAAGTATTCAACTGCCTTGCATCGTGGAGCTTCCATATGCAAAACTATGTGCCCAAATCCCACAGCTGCCACCAACTGTAAACTATTAACTCAAACAGTTGTCACAAGGAAACGGATGTTCAAATAAGCTGAGAAATCTTCCATGTGACAAATCTGTAATCTTCAAAACAATTTTAATTGAAACAAAAGAGGGTGAAATTAATTATTGAGTTAGGAGTCTTGAAAAACCCAAGCAAAAATTTATATCTTATGGAAAAATTGCACAAGAGGAATTTTTCAGAACAGCCACAATTGGAGGGGACAAGAGCGCCCTCTCTTTCCTCCCTATGATACACAAAATGAACGCAAACTATGTACACATATTAATAACTTTGGTCCCGTCTTGAACCATTTTCTCTTTTTTTTTCTCGCACATGGACATGTTCGAAGGCCAAGATTCTTTTTTTAAGTTACTGTACAAAAAAGGCCCATAAAATTGAGCTAATTATGAATATAAGAAACTTGATTAGTTAAACTGAGGTACTATTCAACAAAGCTAATAGCTATGCACTTATATATTAATGAAAGAAGACCCTTCTCTGTATTTCAACAGTGCTTTCGTCTACAACTACCTGGCATTCTGGCAAATATTTTGTAAATAAAAAAAATAGATATCACACTGTTGCCACCAATAAACAATCATTTTGAAGAAACTATTAAACAACTCGAATAAAGGTTCATTATAAAGATTTTTTGTAACTTGAACAATAACAAATAAAAGTCTTATATATATGTTAACATGTGGACAACAATAACATTGTCCAAACTTTCACTGAAAATGACAAAACAAAAAATGTAAGTTCATGTTGAATATTCATGAATCCACCTAACCAATAAGGCGACAGCAGCTGCAGTATTTGAATATGCTAAATGTAAACAAAGATCCAATTCCTTCTAATCAGCATAAAGAGAATGCTGCAATGAGCCAGCCGGGCATCTGCGGGAATGTTTCTCAAAATTTTGAAAAACATGCCCGCAGATGACAGACCACATGAAATGAATGCCTGGCTATGCCCCTCCACACTAAAATGAAGGCCTGGACATGCCTGGCACAGTATTTTTTATGCATTTGGGTACCCGGGTATCCAACGGGTATGGATAGTCTGGTACCAGAGTCCAATTTGTTCTACCCGATGTAAAACACTATTTGTTATGGTTGGTGCTACTCAGTGTGAGGACAGTTAATGCGGTCAATTTCTTCTCCAAAACTTAACATTTACAGTACTTTTTATATTTTCAACTTGCAGAATTTGTCTTTATCCTACGTACAGAAGGTAGTTCTCTTTCAGGGTTTGATTTAAGAACACTTCAGATGACATTATCAAAATATTAGGATGAACAAAAAATAAATCAACACATTTACTCTGGAAACCCTATCCAGACAACCTGGATCTAACTAAAGCTTACATGGTAGATAAGCATTGGCACTATAAAAAATAATAATCAAAGTCGGTCAATCTTGGGGAGGGGTGAAATTTTAATATTTCAAATTTTCTCCACAGGACACCCTTTAGAGAGAAGAGGATGGTGAGGGGGGGTCTAGCAAATCAAGGCACTGTCTACATAAATAGGAAGGGAGATAACGGGGAATATTTGGTGGAAAAATTCCATATTCCCCCTCCAGAAGTGCCACAGTTATAAATAAGGCAACTGGTATTATTCACCCTCCTTACCATGGGGAATAACATGTCTTTTTCCCTTTTCCTTTTTTCTTGTCGTCTTGGAACAGAATCCGGCTCCCTTCTTCGACTGGAGTACTCACGATTCCTTTATGGCAAGATTGCACCGTTACTGCTCGGCAGGACGACCCCATCTCTCGATACCTTCTTGATGCAGCTCGAACGTGGAGGGGGCGGCAGATTGTTCTTGATCATCGGAGCCTGTTCTGCCTTCCCGCCACCGCCCCCACCTACAGTGAGGTTCAGAGGTTCGTTGGAGGGGGGCGGCAGCTCACTAGCCTTCTCTGCCACCCCATTGGTACTCGGCTTGGACATGTCCATTGGCTTTGTGGGTGGATGGGAGGCAACTGCCTCCTCTTTGGCAGCGTTTGGTTCCCGAGTTGTATTATCTTCTTCGGTTGATCCCGCTGTTGTCTCTGTTCCGACCGGATCTGGTTTGACAGCTTCTTGCTCTTCTGAGGGAGAAACCACAGACGGTTCCTCTATTGTTTCCTTCTCTGCTTCCGTTGAAGGATTAGGCTCTGTTGGTTTGCTAGCTTCCTCCTTTGGCAATTCTTCCTTGGTTTCCTCTACCACAGGGGGTGGCTTGGGGACATATGGCGTCCCTGGGATGCTCTGCGCCATGCGTGGGTCAAAGATCGGGATCTTTGATAACCGGACTTTGTCATCTTCCCTATCATCCTGGGCTATCATGAGTGTATGCCCCATCCCGCAGGCCACCTTGTAGATGTGGAAGCCATCCACGGGCTTGGCCTTCTGGGGATGCGTGGAGGACCGGCTGGCATTTTCCCCGTAGCCCAACTCTCCGTAGGTGGGGGATGGACCCCAGCTGATGATGCTCTCCTCGGCTGCGATGACGATAGAACTATTACTGTATGCCGGGGAAAGAAAAAGAGAGTTGATTTTGAAAGGATTATCCAGATGAAGAATCGAATTTCATGTTGTAGACAAACTTTCCTTTATCATTAGCTGAACACAGCATGCCAACATGTGCTACCACTTTTGGGCCCCACTTTTGAGGGATATCTTGATAATAATATTTGTCAATGTACATTATCAATTTAGGTTCTAAAATTTGCAGTGAAAACAATGTGGCTCCACTGGGACTCTTTTGGGGTCCCAATGGGGACCACTTTGGACCTCCCGCTTTATATGCAATCGCCCTAACAATTAAGCCATGAAGCCAACTAGTGGTTTTGAATCATGATGGACAAGTTACCCTTCATTTATCACAAAAAATTGCAAAAAAGGATCAATTCTACCAAGTGATGGATGCACATTCTAACTACAAGTTCACACTTTCTCTATCATTTTGATGACAAGCTATGGATTATTTTCAAACAAAACAGCCACTATACAATGTTTAGAAATTTACTCCCCCCCCCCAAAAAAAACAACATTAAATTGTTGTGATAAGATTTAGGTTAATTATAAAATGTTACAGAGGGCTTGGCTTCTCAGAATGAGTTTTATCTATGACGTCACAAACGTTGTCAACTGATTATTCAGCAACACTTGGAAATTGCTTGGAAATTGTTCCAGCATTTTTGTCTTCCCCAATCACCTAAAAAACAATTTGTTTCACTCTAGCATGCATACACTTACCTACATAACATAACTTTTCGAGTTAGTGCAAGAAAAATCAGGTTAGAATATGAAGCATCACAAAGAGCTTTCCTGAATTAATGTAACTGATATCACAAATGTTGCAGAATGATTAATTTGTAGCACTTCAAAATTTGAGATGCCCAGAAATTGTTTCAGGCAAATTGTTGACAGTGATTGATAAGTGTGACGTCTTGCTCAGATTTTGGGATTGGACCAACTGCGTGTGGTGTATACGTGATTCTACAACCTGTTTGTGTTTTGATGAAATCCTTTGACCTGATTGGCTAACCTGTGTCACATGACTGATTAATTCTGCAACAAACAGTCATGTAGTATTCCCTTGACAGCACTACATTTCTGAGAGGTGTAGAGACTGTCTGTTGCTAAGGTGAACATTTTCTGGTCCTTAGAAACCACATAGGCATCCTGTTAGTGATCAGTGCTATTCACTTTCCAAAAACTCTTCTCGACACTGTCACAGAGCGGCTCCTTGACTGGCTCCATGAGAGTCGAGCCCCAGTCTGTTGTTGTACTTGTTGTTACCTTGCTGAAAATCATATCCATGCTCCAATGCAGTCTGCATACCATTCTTTCCATAGCACTGAGACGGGTTGTCCCTGTACATCTGTGCGGTGTTTTTTGTTCTGTCTTTTTTCATTTTGGTCTGTAAAGCGCAGGAGGCCTCAGCAGTAGGCACTATAGCAAGTCTTTATCATTATTATCATTGTTCAAGTCTATAACTCTGGCCTCAAATTTCCACAGTTTCAGCTAGGAATTCCTCGTTTTTGGCCAATTTTAGGTTAGGCATAAACTACAACTGGTCGGCTTTTACTATTTAATAAAGTCTTGACTCTTTGCTGATAAAACAAACTCAGCTTCGCCTCGTCCATTATTCAGCTGAATTTAGATGTCACTTTCACACCATTT
>JAODUJ010183156.1:0-10734 GCA_027564615.1 Psolus chitonoides
CATCCATGATCACACTTGGCTTCCGGGTTCCTAGATGAGCTTCAGTAGAGCTTCCTGAACCCGTAGATACTAAACTACTGCTCCTGTATATTATGTATCCTGCATTATACCACAGATATGCATTATCCTCCTTGGATTCAATGAAGTTGACTTACAAAGTGTAAAACAGTGCTTCTGTTGTCCACACAGAAGCTGTGAGACCAGTACAACTTGGTCTCAATGAATTTGATAAAATTTCAATTTTAGTTCCTTTCCAGTCTGAGATTTGGCCTATATTTCATAAGTGAAAATTTTGCATTAGCTTCACAATTCCGCTTTCCTACTCAAATTAGGGCTTAATAATCGTACCTTGTGGTACCTACAATCAAAATACGAGAAAAAATTGCAATTAGAAAATTTCTCTTTACTCTTTCTTTTTTAAATTAGAAGAATATTTTTTTTACTGTAAAGGTCAAAATAAACTATATCGAGAACTGAAAGTCTGATGAAGAAAGTATCGATCGAAAGTGCCTTAATTTCCCTCTTTTAGAAAGACTTTTCGCAAGTTCACCTGATTAACTGTCTGTGACTCATTATTATACAACAACACTAATCTTCTTTTCATTATCTACACATGAAAAAATTAATAGAAAATTGCCTGTAGAGGGCAGCATCCAGCAATGGATGTATAGTGCCTCACATGCACAAAAAAAACACACACATACACACACACGTATTCATATGCAACCAAGGACATTCGACCAAGGACCATGATGACACTCCCTACCGAGGATGGCCATTACCCACACAAGTGGAGGATATTGATCTAAGTGCACTGTTCATACAGGCAGATACATTATAGGCTTTGACATCAGTGTATTATCTATAGAGAACCATGCAGAAAACTAAAAAAAAATCACACACTTTCACATTATTTGATACTAACCAAGGACCTATCAGAAACACACTTCTTTAGGCTTCACCATAGAGGCTATAACTGTGCAAATTCGACACAGGACCGGCTTTTTGGTCCTCGTTCAAAAAAAGTCCTCGGTTCAAATGTAAAATTCAGATGAAGGTCCCCGGAAGGTAATGAATAGGGAGGCACATACACACACACACACAATTTTCTTAAAGATCTATTTTTATCATCTACAAGAGAATTTCACAGCCCACAATGCATAATTCTGTATTGGTCAAAATGCATACATAACAGCAATTGAGCTGACCAGACCAGCATTACATTTATATATTACATTTATTATTATACAACTAACTGCTCACTCAATTAAATGTAAGCTTTACAGACTTTGAGTAAGACAAAATAATAGGAGATGTAATGAAAGCAAATATTAAAAATATAAAATAAATTTAAATGGGGGGGGGGCATCAAATGTGGGGGGGCATACAGGTGCAGGACTCCACTTATGCCACCCATGAAACAATTTAACAACCAAGTTGGTCAATTTGTCAGGCCTAACATCAACTATACTGACCAGTACTGTACGATCCTGCCAGATTATTGGGCGAGAGAAAATAAAATGGCTTTGAACCCTCCCAATGCCACCAATTTTATTTGTACCTTTCCCCCAGCGCGGCCTTTTTTGTGGGTCCACACCAATTTTTGGAGTTGCTAATATGTTAAATCAATTTCGTCAAAGACGATGTGATCCAACAAAATTTTGAACTAAATACAAGTTATATACTGTTAGAGAGCGGCTTCTACAATCTATTCAAATCCAAGGGTTTCAAGTACAACAGGAGGGAGAGGGGGGGGGGGTACTACAGTTACCCCAAAATCTGGACTTGGGTGTCAAGGCAGGTATAGTTGACAATAAGACGTTACATCTTAGTGAATATGGTCAACAAGGCATTGAAAGGGGTTAGGCAAACTGTGATGTAATCAAAGATATCAGAATAGGTAGACACCCAATTCAAACTGGGGAACTGACAATCCATGGAAGCCACTTTTCAGGTGTTTTGATACCCAGTGAATATTTAATGCAAGTTATAGTACCTGTTCACTTGGAATACTGTTAAAAACTAAGACAAAACTCCTTAATTTGCTCTATTATTTTGCAAGATTTGTCTTATCTGTTGAACAATATTCCACACAAAGCCCGGATTCTGACGTACAAAGACTGGCGTAAAGTCCATACCTATTCACAGGACGTACATTCACCTAAATAACACGCTGTACTACAGGCTGAATATTTCTGAGTTAAACCAGCTAGCAGAGTTCATTTCAGACTTTTTTTCATGGCATGAAAATATTCCAAAAAATATTCAAATTATCCGCTAATTGTTCAACATATTGAGTCTTCGTTACCTCTGGGTTCATTGTGCCAAATTTAAGATTGATCCTCATAATCAAAACAATTTTAGAGCACTTTTTTTTTAATGAACAAATTAGGTCAGTGGTGTTTTGAAAATTGTTCGGATTGTTGCGCACTTCGACACTAAATAAATCGCAACAACACAATTACAACACGGTTTTGAGAAAAAATATCATGCGAACAAAAATATGATAAGCTGCGACTTTTGAAGTGAACTTTACCAATTGAGACCAATCGAAACGATCATAAATGCCACATAAAATTGGCGGATTTTTCGTGTTAGGCTAGATGCTTAGGCTGGGAATTTTGTGTTGCTAGATATAGGACGCATGCGCAACATTCTGTTAGTTGACGATGTACAGTATAAATCAGGCATAACACATTCAGCTGCATGCCCTGTGCACAATGATAAGGAAATCAAAACATAGAAGCTATAAAAACTCTGAATATACATATACTGGAAATAAGATTAATGTTTGTCTCGAGTAAGACCAAATTAATGCATAGTACAATGAGGCAGCTTGAAACAATTGAAAGTACCTTTGCAATAGGGCCAAATAAACAAAAATGTCCAGACCTTCTCCCTGACTGTTTTGCTATTTTCCACCATCTCCAATTTTATTTATATATTTGTTCATAATTTTTTCATTCTTCATTTATACACTCCCAGTTAATAATATACTCATCATTAAATTGAGTATCTGTTTGGTTGCTAGGGAACCCTTTCCTCCATCAAAAAAGAGGTCCCAATATGGTTCCCTAGTTATTCATGTAAAGATGCCCTCACGAAAGTTACTCCGCATACATTGCCAAAAAATTGGCATGGAAATGTCAAACTTGGGGGCGACAGCTTTGGCTAGACTAGGATAGGCCCCTAGCCTAACGTTAATTGCTGTCAACTGCTGAATGTTTAAGATCTCAATTTTAAGGAATCTTTCAATTATTTTCGAAAGCTTGCAACTTTGTGTGATATTATAGCACCATATGTGCATTTTATAATATCATAGCAGTGTGAAAATGAACACAGATACTCGCTTTAAGTTTTTTTTCTTTCTATATAATAAGACATTAGGTTTCCAATTTTACACCTGTTGAGGAAAAAAAACCTGCCCTTTCTTGCAGATTCTGGACAACTCAAAATTCAGGTAATTAATTACCTTGGCCTCTAATGAACTTGAAACACCAAACAATTTCTATTCATTCTGTGAATTTTCTTTCAGCATGTGTATTGTGTACCTTACTAAATTATTATTTATTCATAAAACTTTTTTAGATATAACAAGTAATTTCTCTATTGCTTGTTTAGCCTTTAATCTGAACACAGTACAACACAGGAACGGACTACTGTACCACACGGATAGGCTCACAAATTGGACAGCATATTTGCCATAGAGGCAGGGGTTGCCAAATTTGCTGTGACAATATCTCAAGGCCCGGCAATACAGCACAAACCTCTGTATGTACAGTTAACCCTTTCAGGACCATCGTCACCTTTTGGCGAGAAGTGCTGAATACCATGGTCGCCTTTTGGCGACGAGCATACCAGGCACGTTTCTCCACTTAAAATACATACATACATAGCGCCACCACTTTGCCAACTACGTACACTGTAAAGAGCACAAAATTATCCATGACCTATCTATCACATGTTATATCTTTGCATTGCAAATTTCCAGGATAAATTGCACTGAAGTTGTGTCGGTGTAGGCCTATGCTGAAGGCCGAAGGATTAGTACCCAGACCTCATGGTGGGGGATCACAGTAAGAAACTCTGGTATCAAATGAAAGATTATTACCTCCTGAACAAAACTCATGCACAACACTTCTCTGTAGGAAGGTGATTTCCTATGAAAAACAAAGATTGAAATCACCTTCCTATATTTATTAGTACTGTATAAATTGTCTGGTCCTTGGGTGAGGGCGGTATATAAGTGTGTGGTCCTGAAAAGGTTAAGCCTGCATGGAGACCAAAAGTTCCCCAAAAGAACTGGTCATACTGTGTTACACATACAACACACTGACCATGGGTGCATTTTATTCAACTGTTATTATTATTATTAGACATTTCAAGACGGCGACCAAAATGCAAAACATTTGCGTGATCCTCTATCGGGTCGTTGCCAATGGCTATGCGCACCATTGGTCCATGCCCGGGATACACTGACTATGCGCTCACATTCGGTGGGCGTGGCCCGATCTAACAGAACCATCAACCCCTCAAGACTGTTAGTTTTGATAGATCACATGATCCGATCACCATAGAGATCACCTTATATGGAAGTATAATGTTATGCACATCAATAAAAAACTAACACTAACAGTTGACTAAGATGCACACTTATATTGTCTCATTGTCACAGAGATTCCCAGCTTGAGTACCATAAACTATAACAGTGTTCCCTTTGCATTAAGGTAGTATGTCACTGAACAGCTCGCGACTAGTTGGAGACACAAAATTGCGAGAAAATACGAGAATTAGCGACAATTTTCACTTGGAATCACACTGAAGTGGTGTCGCATGAACTCCCGGAGAAATTTGGGCCAAATTCGCCGGGAGGTCGCATACATGACGTGCGAATATCGTGCGACAATCATACACACGGAATGTCAGGTTCTTATTTTTGTTTCCAATCAGTCACAAATAGTTTCATAGGTCGCCAACCCCTCACAAAGTTGTCTCACATTCCTCGCACTTTCTGACTCGCCGAAACTAAACCGAGAAAGGTTCAGGGACGGAAACGAGATACCTGCAACGACTCTGTGACCATTGTGAGAGAAAATTCGTCACCCAAATTATGTGAACATGTTCAAAATTCCAGCGACACGAGAGCGAGGCCCTGCGACTCGCGCGAGGGAATTGAGGAACCCTGCGAATGTTTCGAGACAACACCCTCGTGAATGCCGTTCGCAAATTGTCGCCAACAGTCACAGTCCAGTGAGATACTAGCTGAAGGGTGCATTGCCATCTACATAGAAGCATGACAGTCTGAACTGGGAGGGTCTATCGTTAGGTGTTGCCCTAACTATTTGGGGGAACTGCCAATTAGCTTCACTCCCGCTGCATTTCTATTGGCCCTCCAGGTTAAATATAGGTAGGCTTTCAAAGAAAGCGCATACTCGCTTTTTCTCGCCGCAGATCCCGCTGTGTATTGTTTTTCTCACTTTTGACAATTTTTACTGAGAAATCGCGCAATCCTTTATTTCAATGCTCCACTCCTTTTGCAACCCGTGTTTTGTGCCTTCTGACACCACATTCTGCAATTTTACTGCAGTAATAATCAGATTTACTCCCTTTCTATCAACTTGTTTCGAAGGAAACGATCGTCCTAATGCCATCACCGAGACTAAAATGTATGTTGTTCAGTACAGCTACGTGTATGCGCAATGATGTAGGCTACACTACACAAAAATGATTTTTGACATCTGGCATGCCGTGACTAAATAGGATTTTGGACAAATAGGTAATCGCACTTTCGACAGATAACAATCTTGCCTTTCTATGTGGTCTGGATCCTTGTAGTCCTGTTCTTCTGCAACAGAGTAATCATCCGGGAAGCTGTGTAGCAATTCAAAGGTTAGCCTGTCTTGCGCTTCCTTGTTCCAGCATTTTGAATGCATTCTATAGAAGTGAATGTACAGGCAATGGATAGTAGCCCATGGCAGCATTTGGTTCTTTCCCAAAATTTTAGACATTATTTGGGCCAAAGTTCTATTCGAACAATGGTTTAGGTTAAAAAAAAAATAAAAAAACTATTTATTTCCCGAAATTACCTAGCAATTTTAATTATTTGTTACAGTATTTTCGTTCCTCTACCCGGGCACACCAATCACTGGCCAAGGGCATCTGGTTCCATGAACTCCTTGTTCGATCATTCTTGTGATTCGCCATGCCTGGTAAAACCATCCGTGGGTTAAGTACTATTAGCGATATTTTCCCTGGACACTGCTTCATCTATGTATCACAAGGGTATGTTTCATACATGCATACAGGTTTTTGCTATGTGCTACTAATAATCTTATCATGTTTGTTCTTTCTCTAGATAACTGAACTCAAATTAAAACCCGTCGGGATCCTTGTAATCTGGTTCTTCCGCGACAAAGTAGTCGTCTAAGAAGCTGTGTAGGAACTCAAACGTCGGTCTTTCTGGCGACTCTGTATTCCAACACTTCAGTTGCATCCTGTAGAGTGAGTCGGGGCAGTGCAAAGCCTTGGGCATCCGGTACCCCCTGTGGACCGCTTGTTCTATTACTTCATGATTCGTCATACCTGGTAGGAAGAAGCGGGTATGATAGGTAGTATGTTTCTACATATTGACAATGTTAAAATCCAATTTAGATATGTTGTAGAGCCGAGGTCTGCAACCTTTTTAGATGACAACCCATCAAAAATGTTTGTCGTTCGGTCGCGACCCAAGTGACGATCACGCTTTTATATCAATACACATTTTCCGCAATTTCTGAAACTATCTCGCGTGCGAACTAAAATATTTCACACATAGGTTGCGTACCCTCATTGTAGAGCATTCAAAATTCCTGCTACCGGCGTAATTTTTAACGCACAAAAACATATCAGAAGGGGTATGTTAACCCTTATCATGCTGAAGGTGAGATATCTCGCCATTGAGGGCACCCTATAAGACAAATTCAAACTGCTCTACCTATACTGTACGAGACACCCAAATTTGCGTTTCTGTCAAACTCTAGAATATGATGACGCTGGAGTAGAACAACAGTAATTGTTTGATTTGAAGTCCCATGGTCGCGCCTGCAAGCCAAAATGAAGCCCGTCCTCAATGGCCTCAGCATGATAAGGGTTAGGAAACTAATGGAGGATACTGCCCTTGATGGTGTAGACATGTGGAACTACATGAAGGACAGTGTGCTCTGGAAAGCCATCGGGAAGGACAAAGAGCTCTGGAAAGCACAACATATCAACAAAAATTGAGCAAACTTGCTCTTTTGAATCCTGGGAAGAGTCCTGCTGAAATAAACATTTGACATTGGTCCTCGCTACGCAACAACGTGCATACATACATGTGGTAAATGTGCGCATGACTAATATAGGCCTCTGTCAATCTTCAACAGACTAACGATTCACCGTAAGGTGCACCTGGGCAATATGTCGTAAGGAGGACAAGCTGTTGACCGTACAGCATCCCTCTATTCTCATCCCCACCCATGTGTAGCAGAGAGACACGGTCAGTACGGCTGAAGGTTGATCGGGGTGCAGTGGAACCCTCACGAATCCTGCAGGCCTATACCACAAGCATTTAGAGAATCTGGACAGTAACCCAGAAGTTTGATCATCCAAGCAATCATGCTGTTATACCCATTTATGCACCTAGGTGGAGGAGAGAGGCAATCAAGGCAAAGTGCCCCCCTGAGCGGTCCTGGGAGGAGTCAAACTCTCAATCTTTCGACCTGTAGTCCGGAGCTCTACCGACTGAGCTGTCTGCCCTCGCATGACTATAAATCATGCTACCAGGGTTGCCTGTCGGGTTGCCCACCCGGAGCGAGTCTACCTAGCCTTTAAGTGATTGACACATTTACATAGTTGCTCTTGAAGATGAAATATTGGCAAAATTCAAAATGTTCATCTCGTCATCATCAAATCTAGCTAGAGGTCCTCCAGCTCTGTTCCGTTCACTGTATCATTCACCACTCTGAGCTGGAGAGCTCTACGTACAAATTACGACACTGCAATACCAACCACTGAGGTCCTCCTTACTGAAAAGTTAGTATTATTGGAGATGGAGTGCTGACGCGAGACTAAAAAAACGTTCGAAAATCTACTTACTATTAATCTCCTGTTACTGTCATTCTTTGAAAATAGGTGCGAATTCAGAACAAATAAATTTGAAAAAAACTGATTTGTGTGGAGGCTTGAGCGCCCAATTTTATGTGCAATCGTATTGCCGGCCTAGTGTGGGAAGCCCCAAACGACCCGCTAGGTCGGCAGACTGATGGCTAGGCTTTAGGCAGCCAGCCGTGCAACCGTGATTTGCACGGCTTAACCACTAAAAAACACGGCCCATATTCGCCTGCGCGGCCCCTTGACCCTACTCTAATGCGCAAAGATTTCAACAAGCGGAACACCCTGGTTTTCACAAATCCTACGAGCACAAATCTACCTAAAACCCTGTCTGTACATGGCTTTAAAAAGGTTAAAGGCCACAGCTATAGTCCAATGCATGCAGGGGCCATGCTAATTTAACCAATTGATGTCTTTCACTGATTTTCATTTTCAGCAATCTTTCAGTTTTAACAATTGAGTCAAAAATAAATGTAAAATTTTTAGTTTTACAAACAGTGCTACAGCAGAAATTAACAGTGGTGATGTCTTTGAATACTGTAGTTTGTTTTTCTGAAATATTCTTTTTTTCAAATTAGTGTAAGTTGTTTGTTTTAAAAATAATGATAATAATAAACACATATCATACTCATAGGTTTTGAAATAGCTTGCTTTGGAGCTGCAGGGTACAGTTTTATGTAGTTATATTAAAAGAGATGAGGGATGTTAGGATTTTAATGATGAATTGCAATTTGGACTGGATATTGAGTAGATTGAAATCCATTCCAGGCCCACAAATGAAGGTTGTGAAACATACATTTGGCAAAAAGATTTCAGTGTGAAATGTGCAGAATAGCATAATAGGCTATCTGGAGTGTTGTTCCCACCACATGTCATACAATGCAATGTGAGATCTCATGTCATTGTATAAATTTACAATGTTTGCTCATATAGTTTTCTGGCTCATGTTTATGTAGGCTATACCTATTTTGCTAAACTCTAACTTATGAACAACTGATTTATTCCTATTGTGATTTTCCAGGGTTTTTTTCTGGGAGGGAGGGGGGTAGACCAGAAAGTGCAGCAAGCCCTAATAATTCCAGCTCTGACTATTTAGGTGCCCAGAAAACCCTACTTTTTGGGGAAATTTCAGGAGGGGTAGAAACCAATCTTGTGGGGGGGGGAGGCAGTTACCCCTGGCCTGTGGAAAGAACCTGGTCAATGAAGAGAACATAAACTGATATCATTCATGTATTGCATGTTAGCCATGCCTACTAATCTCACAATATGTTAATTATTTATATTGTATCGTATCACATTACCCTGAATGTCATGTCCAAGAGGTGATTTTAAATATACTACAGCCTTTCTACGACAATGTAGTCTGGATTTTTTCCTCCTTATCTTCCCTGTAAAGTCAGTTACTGGCATTCCATAATCATAACCAAAGCCTGATGTGTTTGGCAGGCTTTGACTCTTCTCAAAGTGTGGGGTTTCTTCAGCAGACCACTGTGGAAAATTCAGGTCAAATTTCGTCAGTACAGAAAGTGAAGACCCTTCTGAACACTTTTCTGCACTTAAATCAGTCATGGTCGTTTCATTTTGTTCTTGACTCGGTGTCGCATCGACGGTTATGTCGAAGTCTTCTTCCGTGGAATTAACGCCGGGCCTAGTGTTATGAAATGGCAATACATAGTCTGTGGTAGGTTGTAATGGTTTGCGTTTTGGAATTGCTCCAGGTCCATCTTCCCAATTACTCACTATTATCCGCGGAGGATGAAGTTTTCGGTCCATATTTGCTGCGCTACATCACCACAGAAATAACACAATGTACTTTTTAATAGTACTAGCCTAGTTTATACGGAGTCGAATTAAAAATCGAACGAATTGCAAGCTCTAGCTTCTCCAAATCAATCAGCTGATTACAATAATATCAGGTGCCCTAAGTTAGTGGTAGCATACTGGAAATAACTTTCCCCATACTGCAAAATAGGACTACGTCTGTCCGTCGAGGTATACACAGAATGGAACGATATGGTCTTCACCAAATACCGATGTTTCCTTTCAGTTAACTACTGAAAATGATATTTTCCTTTCAAGTATAATTTTCTTCTTGGAGGCTGTCGAACATGTAGTGTTATGGTGATTGGGATCAGTTGGGAGGGGGAGGGGGGGGGGGCTATATTGGCCTAACACGTTTCCAGTCACGGTAGCGCATCGCACAGGCTAGTAAAGATGGCCACAGTTGACTACCGCCCGGAGTTGACTGTCTGATTTTGATGGGTTTGTACGTGATTCCTGGTGGTTGGGCATTTTGACCCGGCAAAAATGGTATAGAGATGGTTTTTACAACAGATGAGCAGAATGTGCCACAGAACAACATATCCAAAATCCGCAAAAACACGTTTCCAGTAGCGCATCGCACAGGCTAGTAAAGATGGCCATCGTTGACTCCCGCCCGGAGTTGACTGTCTGATGTTGATGGGTTTGTAGGCCTACGTGATTCCTGGTGGTTGGGCATTTTGACCCGGCAAAAATGGTATAGAGATGATTTTTACAACAGATGAGCAGAATGTGCCACAGAACAACATATCCAAAATCCGCAAAAACACGTTTCCAGTAGCGCAT
>JAODUJ010183267.1:0-10733 GCA_027564615.1 Psolus chitonoides
CTTCCCTGATCTATTGCCTGCTATAGGGTTCCTATAGTTATTTATGAAAAGCCCTCACATAAGCTTCCCTGATCTATGCCTGCTATAGGGTTCCTATAGTTCCTGCTATAGGGTTCCTATAGTTATTTATGAAAAGCCCTCACATAAGCTTCCCTGATCTATTGCCCAATTTGGGGAGAAATGAGCCTGGAAACTTAACGGCAAACAGTTTTGGCTATAGGCTAGACTCCTATAGCCTAACGTGGACTGTTTAATATTTCAATTTTAAAGATTTCTTCCACTTGTTTTCAAAAGCTGGCAACTTTGTGATATTATAACATCATATGTGCCCTGTGTAATGGCTTCCCTGTGTGAAAATGAACACAGATACTCACTCGCTTCAACCATTAGACCACCAGGCTATCTCAAGAATGGTAAGACATACACATCTACATCATGAAACAAGAACTACATGAGAAATACTTCAGTAATGTATCGCTTCAAACACACTACAGAATGACCCAACACTAAACTGAAGACAAGGAAGAAATTATATTAATTTATACATTTTATTTTCAAAATTGTCAGTTATGTCTAAAAGGGCTCAAAAACGAACATGAAAATACTATGAACAGGTTTGAAACATAATAAAAGAATGGTAAAGTACACTATGGTAACTTAAAACTACACACACTATTCTAAAATATAGGACCTAAAAAACTGATCAACCACACCCAAACTGTGACCTATATTACAATCACTGATGATCAAGACACACAATGAGATCTAGAGATTGAAATCTGTGTCTATCAATAGCAAAGATGTAAGTTACTGGGTCTCGAAACTGAGAGTATAAGTTTCAGGCTTTCAGGACCTGCCGCCCCTCTGGGAGGTGTCCTGGGGGCATGTACCCCAGAAATTTCATTTTTCCTGGTATATGCCAGGGGCATGCACCCCAGAAATGTCTTTTCCCTCGATTACAGTGAGATTTGACATGCAGTAGCATGATATTGTGCAACACTCCTCCTCACTCAGTTGGAGTACTAGCACAGCTAGGTGAGATCTTCACATGTTCCAGACAACCCAGCTGTGAGGCCTATGTTAAATGTTTAAACCAGTGATCCTCAAACCTTTAGACTGGCAGCCCAATGAAAATGTCAGCAAATAACTGTGATAGCAGCAGATTCAGGGCCTGTTACGGAGGTAACCTCACTAACAATATTGATGGAATGATTGCGTGCGAGCTGCACACAATTTGGAGGAGTATTATTATGTTCAATATCGGTACAAGTGATATCACTTGACAATACACGGAGAAACAAACATTAATGTGCACAAAAAATGGGTTTGTTCTATGTTGTAGTTATGAATGGCACATGCATTCAGCACAAATAATGGGACATGACAAGGCATTGAGAAATAAATAGAAGGCTATAATATAATGCGTGTGTTGTCATGTGCAATATTTGGTTTATAAACAGCACATTTAGCAAAAATGATTGCAGATGACATGACAAGACAGATAAAACACTACTAAGCATGCCTACAAAATTATTATCATGTATGAAATTTGGGTATTATGCAGCACACTGACAGCACAAGGGAGACAGACCACTTGGCAAAATAGACCAAAGTGGAACGTGCCAAAATTTTGGGTTACAGTTATGGAGAAGCACATTTGGCACAAATGACACCAGATGGCATGGCAAATTAGATAGATTGTGAAGCAATCTTCGTTGCTGTCGGAATCGTAAGATATCAACCAATAAATGTTAGCATTTCTTACCAAGTTTGGCGGCCTGCCTGAATTTTGTGGCATTTTACCGACTCGAAGTGTGCGATCAGTCGGTCTATACCATAAGGCTATGACAGGCAGGGGTAACCAATATTTTGTCTACTTGTCCAAGTTTCAAAGGACATTTTTACATAAATAAATAACCCAGAAAATCATTATACTATGAGTAATGAATTTTGGATATATAATATTCGCAGAAAAATTCTACACAGATCACCTCTCAAAGACGTTCTTCCAAGCCTTGAAATCTGTGTAGTAATTTTCAAGGGAAAAAACCGAGCTGGGACTTGCGCGCATTTTCAAGGTTACGAATCACATGCATGCAAGAATGAGTCTTCAGCAACAACTTCTGAAGAGACTAAGCGCATTTACAAGTATATAAAATGAGGAAACTAATTAAATTTCATACAGCATAATTTGTTTTATCATAAAGAATGGTATTAACAATTATAAATGATGATCCTTTTATAAACTAGTTCCTACAATATGTAGTACATCAGTCTGATCCCTAATGACTCTACATCATTTTTTCTCTTCTTCATTATAACTAAACCTGCTCAATGATTTTGCAAAAGGTAATAGAGCTAAGTGAATTAGTGTGTTGCTAAATTGTTGCCCCATCTGATTGAAACAATATCACTGTTGGGTGACAGAGAATTCAAAATAACTCAGACCTCTCATCTTCACATAAGCTTAGCCTAATTAACATAAACTCTGACCAAACTTTCAAACATGCAGCATTCACAGCTTCTTCATGGAGCAGTAATTCTCTGATATTACAGGTATTTTTAGATTGTCTGATGATATTGAATGATCTCATACTGCATGTTTATACTGAGCACCCTTCAAATATGCAGTGTCGCCGCACTTTTGTACTCCCGCATTCAGTGGATGACGCGTGAACCCGACCATGATACTTGGAGGCAAGAGAGTGGCAATGGCTCACCGAACGCAAGTTCGAGCTACTAAATTCATTGAGACAGCTTCAGGTCGTTGCATTGGCATCCGTTATCATCATCACCCCTCAGGTTTCTACTGAGGGGGTTGGCGCTAAACGAGAGCTGTCATCTACCTCAAAAGGTGCATCACCCTGCATCATTGTCCTCATCCCAAAATATTTCTACTGTGATCATGGCCACGTATTTGGGGCTGTCACCTCGCATAACCCATCAACCTTTCTTTGCTCAGTGGACACATGTAGAATGACAATAACAAAATTCACTCCCCTCTCCTCAGCTGAATGAGAATTGAAGCTCCTACAATTTAGGCCAAGGCCAGCATTGGACTGCACTGACTGGACTGCACTAAAACAAAATCACCATACATTGTGGGGAGGAAATTGTCAGGCATATGAAATCAATGGTACTGTGGTACCGGCAGTGCCAGGAAGAGATTGGGGCTGCAGAAAAAAAGTTGAGATGGCAGACAGTAACTTTAAATCATTTTTGGACTGTCTAGTGTCAACAATCATTTGTTTGCAAACACACTATTTTGTAAGTTTTTTGGTAATATTCATGGGACTAAATTTGACTGAAAAAAATGTATGAAATAAGTAAGTGCCGGATTGTACCAGAGAGCATCTAAAAACTCAAATTTTTAGTCACACTTGTATTTTTGTACAAAACCCTTACTTGAACCAATAAACTTTGTACACTTCACAGCATTAGTCCTATGAGACTCAGTGATACACAATTGTATATCCCTCCACAAACTCTTCAGTAAATCACACTGAGTATAGAGGTTTTCATTTGACGTAACACTTCCCTCTGCGTAGATAGAATAACCTTGTTGTATGTGTATATGCGCTTTCGTGTTAGGCTGATACAATAGCATGATATGTGTAATAACCCTAACTACATACTCACATGTGGAAATACACGATGAAGGGAAATTTACTCCAAATTTGTCAGATTTACCTCAAAAATTGTCCAGTGTTGGTAATTGTCTACTGTCATAACCCATAAACTATGAATTATAATGACAGTTTCACTTTAAAATACTCTAAATTCTTCCCAGTAACAGTTTTGAATAAATTATGCAGCTTGGAAGTTGTTTTCATGCCTGTTTGTTTGAGGGGCAAAATTCTTGTTCGTGAAATCCTCTATATAAGGGACAATTCTCCTCATGACGGCAGTGTCTCCGTTTCTACAAAATGAGCGATTTGATCTCCGAAGCATGCAGTAGTGAACATGCCATTAACTAGGCTAATCATCTTCCTATTCATTCCTGTTAAGTGTCCTTACTTAGCCTTTTCATCCTGTAGCTGATGGTATGTGTGTTACGGTAAAAAGAATGTGTAATGATCATGACGAAACACTAGCATACCTAGGGTGTTCAAAGTCGGGGCGGAAGCGGAAAATGCACTGAAAAGAGTACAAAAGTACAAACAAAACCACAAATGTATCAACAAAACCCATTTTTGGAGCAGAAGTGGAGGGACGACCACCCCCTGCCCCTGGGGTACACTAGTGCAGTAGACATGTCATGCTAATACTCAAGTAGCATGAGTGTGCTATCCCAGCTAGAGGAACATGTTATGAATGCAGTGCATAGGGAATAAGGAGGAGGATGAGGGTTTGTAGTGTTGTATCAATGTATAGGACCTTCACACAAGACTTACGGCTCATCCCCCTCAGGGGTGCCGGAACCGCGGGTACAGCGTACCCATTGCCTTGTGTATCACAACTTTAAATGGGTGCAACGGGTGCATGCTATGGGTGCAAAAAGGCCATTTTTATGTTGCAACTCTGGCCTTTTTGAGTACCAAATTTGGATACCTATAAGCATATTCTCCCTATGGTTAGGAAAATCCCCACAAATGTTCTGCATAAAATTGGTCAAAATCTGGGGGGAGTTTCAAAAGTCATAACTCATCATACCCTCGCCCGAAAGATCCAGTTTATAAATCATTGGCTTTTGTGTTATACATAGGTAAAGTGCCTTTTGATCTTGGTTTGTGCCTTTTGTTAAATGCCCTTTTGGTAACACCTTGCCAGCAACTTCTGGCATCCCTGATCCTCCTGATCATCTGCAACCTGATAAATACTATCACCAGCACTATAGGTGCACATGTGCTCACTAAAAACTACACCCCTGATAGCCAGTGCACTCCTCCTACGTCCGTTACTGAACAGGAACTGGAGAGACACAATTGAGATTTTCCTTGCCTAAGGACAGAGTGTGGTCCGGACTCGAACCTCCGATCCTGGATCACAGGACACGAGCCCGAACCATTCGGTCACCATGATCACTCGAAAAAACTTGCATGAAATAAAGATAACAGAAAAAATGAACTTGTATCCTACTTACTTAATTTAACAAGGTGTTTCTAGGAAAACAGTTCCAATTTGACAATTTAGGATTTTTCTACTTTTCTCTACAAATTTACCCAAAAAACCAATCAATTTTATGATGTATTATAATTTTTATTCTCAACTAGGAAATATGATTCATTATTGAAAATGTTAAAATAACTGGCATTGCCTCCGTTTGCCTCCGTTTTTTTTCTAAAATGTAGAGCATGAATTATGTTTGACTTCACAAATTGTACAGCTCACATAATTACATTTTAATTACTGTTGATCGATTCATGATCAACTTGACCTTGATCGGTGTTTAAACTGTGTGTAAAATTGCACATGCAAGCAAAGACATGCATGACTGCGAACTAACAACATAATGGCTAAAAAAACATATCTTTACAATAACATGATAAAAATCAATTTTTCTTTTTACTACAGTTCACTGACAATTTCTTTTCCTAATTCAGAGGGATATTTGCCTAAACTGTACATTTGCCAAATTTAGTTTTAAAACAGCAGCATATGATTATAAAAAATATTGATTGGGGGCGGAGCGGACGGAGTGGTCCATCCACAGAAATGACATCTATACATAGAGTACAAAACTACAGGAAACACGGCTAGACCAGGAGCAGCTCACTTGTTGATTGACCTATAAACGGCAGACATGTCGCTATCCCCAAAACCGTGGTTCTTGGCTCGCTTATAAACCTGCACAGAATAAAGAGAGATACGAAGTGAGGTCATTAAACAGTGTAAATCATCATCACCACCAAGCTTTATTTTAAGCGGGCAAGGACCAGGAGCCAGTTTTTGGCTACTGGTCCTGTGGATTTCGGCAGAACCAGTAGCCATTTTTCTAAGACCAGGAGCCATTTTCCAAACAGCATCACTTCAAACTGAAAATGGCTACCCAGTGTTAGCGCTAGAAAAATAAATCCCCTCCCGAAAAAAAATGGGGGGATTTCTCAAATTTGAGGGGGATTTTTTTTAAGAGTAAAAAAAAAATACTGTTCAATTTTTTATTGAAAATTAATGTGTAGCTGTGATATGTCATTAGTGGATGTACCAATAGAAGTACCCTAAATGTAGATTTTCCACTTAGGCTATTCCACAAACAGCTTCCCCATGTTATTCAGAGTATTCGACCTCCCTCCCTTATCACTTCAGTATGTGGGCCTCGCCCCGGGAACCTTTGTTAGTGCCGACTGCTGAGGTATCCCAGGTGTAGCTTATATCAGATTATTCAGAAGGCCGGGCATGTTCAAGGACTAACCTAGGTAAGCCACCAATATAGTGGTACATGTAGCTGGCTGCAACTAGGCCTATATAACTAGTGTTTGTCTTAGTACCAAAACTTAGTAACCCACTCGCCCAACTTACAAGTCTAACGACTAGACCCCACTGAGAATTCCCCCCCCTAACTGTAGGCTACCTTGCATCGCCTAAATGCTCAGTAATTATACCTGTTCCGATCTAGGTTCTCAGCAAAGTATGAATTTTAAGTTCAACCTACTGTATGCAACTCATAAGTCTCTATTGAGTATTGTAACCTAACACACAAAACCAACAGAAAGTTAGCCTAACGATCGTGACACATCTAGGCCTAGAACTTAGGTCTAACATTTGTTACTTGTTGGGGAATTTGTGCTAAATCTTTAGGTTTGGCCAATAAAATAATAATAAAGTGAACATGTTAGTCTTGGTTCGCATTTCGCAACCAACATAAAGTTAGGCCTATCTAGGGGCCTAAACATCTAATCTTACATGTACGTTAGCTAAGGCATAACATAACACTGCACTTGGTATTAATCACTCACTGTATAAAGTCAATACAAAATCCTAGTATTACTTTTGTGGAATGTTACTATCAATATCAACGTTCCTGGCGAAGCGACCATATGTGAAAATAATCTGCTAAATTAGCTAGCTAGGCTATATATATGTATTAATAGATGTGTGGAAAATATCTATATCCAGCCAGAAAGGTTGCATTGCTGACCACGTGCGTAAGTGTGATTGGTGTCTCTGTGATATTGACAATTTTATTTGTACTGTAAACAGGTAATGAACGTTGTAGTTGACTACATTCCAATCATATTTGCAAAAAAATGATGCGGGAAATTTCTGCAGATGAATATTATCTTTGCGGGATTCCAAGGGCAATCGCGCACCTTAGCGCGAACACTGGTCAGAAGGAAATTTGTCCCTCATAAACTTTGGTCCAAATCAGTGTAATCTGTCGAGGGATTCATTTTGCGGAGTGATGTGTGATTGTGTATTGGTGTGGTCTCGTAGGGCTGGGGCTATGAAGTGCACACAGTTCATTGATTCGTATATAGAATTAGTGTGACAAGTCTGATGGCAATAGTGTAAAACATGTGAAATATCTTTCATCCATAACCTGTGAAAATGTCCTAAAGAATAATGGATGGGTGAAAATGTATAGGGGGATATTTATGTAATGGTTGGCCATTGATACATCTGTAGCAGCTCAAATTAGTATCTGCAGTGTTCTTTATACTTCTGCATATATTTCTTTGTTTTCAGGGTTGCCCAACAATACATATGTTGCAACCGAAATAAGTAGCTTCGGTGTTCTGTTCAATGTAGTAATCTTAGTCTCCCACCCATATTTCTTTCTTTATAGGGTTGCTCATTGACACACTTCATGCAGCCCAAATAAGGTCTCTGCAGTGTTCAGTGTAATACATAATTCTTCTCCAACATAATTTCTTTGTGTTTAGGGTTGCCTGCATTTCCAAGTCATTTCAGGACACTGTAGACCAAGCAGAGAAGTGGTACGGGACAGAGTACAAGCTTTACCAGATACCGGCAGATACCATCGAGGTTGGTACCAAACTCCTTTGTCGTAAGAGATGACAATTTTAATCAGAAATCTGATTTTGTGACATTCTTCCAGAATTTCTAGTAATTTCACTAGACATTCAAGATACTATTGGGAATTTTTAGCTAAAAATTTGAAGTCTCTGTTGAAGACATGGGCTTGATTCTCAAAAAGCCAAGCCAATCGAGGAGCCACTTTGTGACAGTGAGCTACAATGTTATTGTTTATGTACAGTTAATTGAATTACAAAGAATACTACTAGTATGTATCAGTCTCAGATAATGGTCAATGCACCTTAGCAACAGACAGTCTCTGCTCCTCTCTGAAATATTGTGTTGTCAAGGGGATCACCCTAAAACTTTTAGACTACATGGCTATTTGTTAAGAAGAAAGAACAGTTGGTCATGTGACACAGATTAGCCAATCACATTGAAGGATTTCATCAAAACACCAACAAAGGTTGTAGAATTGATAATAAGTATGTATGTAAGTTTGTATTGTTCAATGATTGAACGAGTTGACCATGCAGCCAATGTATTTGCAACAAAATTAATTTGTAGCCAAGTCTAAATTGTTAATAAAAATGTTGCATTTAGCCATCATTTTGTCTTTGAGAACCACACAAATATGTTAGTCGCTTTACTCAAGGAATAAACTGCAACTGAGAGATTTTTTCCGGAGAATGTACAGTGTAGATTTTAAATCTAGCTGAATAACAGAAGAGGTGAAGCCCAGTCTGTTATTCAGCTAAACTTAGTTGAGTGAAAAAGTTTAGCAAAACATTGTTATTTTTTTATTGAAAAAAAATGGAAAAATGGGAGCGTTATTAAGACTAGAGCAAGTTCAATAATTGATGGGGCATGACTACCAATCAACCAATCAGATGGCTGCTTTTGTGCTGGTTTCCAGGTCTTTCACAGCCTCGTTAAAATATATGATGTACATACATGTAGTGCATCATATTATATGTAGTAATACCAACGACTATTCATGGGGAAGAATAAAACAGTTTTCTGCTCCCTTCTGATGCCATGGAATGATCCCTATGTATAAGACTAATGACTGTTTGTTGCAGAATGACAGATGGACTAACCAATCAGAATCAGTTTGAGCAGAACTTTATTGAACTTATCTCAGAGCATTGTTCTCTTTTGGATGACTATGTTTGCAAGAAATCGAAAGTTACCAATCGGCCTATAGAGTGAAATTGTTGCTAATAACCACAAACCTATTTTGTTGATCTTTCTAGAGATGGAAGTCAGTTGGTCTCAATCGGAAGTTCCATCTTCCCGGGAGGAACGAGTTCATCCCGACAAACTTTGACATTTGTGAAATAGACAAGGAGTTGACCCAGGTACCAACCCTAGTCTACGACTCACCAATTTCAAAGCTCTGGTTCAAACAAGACAGTACATTCCAAATGCCAAAGGCTTGTATGTATTTTGAGTTTGCAAGGTAAGCCGTCATCACTTCAAGGGTATATTTCATAATAAAAACTTCAGTATATTAACATCTGTGTGTCTCTGTGTAAGCATATTAACATAACACGTGGTGTGGTGGACTGAGAAACTGCTCTCACCCCAGCGGCCTGGGTTCTAATCCGACTCGGGCTAGATGCTAGCTCGTTAAAAAGCTGTTCTGCAGTTGTTGATGGTTTTGCAATTTCAGTTTCGTTATAATGGGGCGATTGGCTTCGGGAAATCAGGTTCATTGCATTCATTGGCACGGCTGCTCTGCAGTGATGACAGGCAAGTTGCTACCACCACTCTCAGCATTTGGGAAAGTGGCTAAACGCTAAGGATTCACTCGCGTCAATCGGATGGGGACGTTAAATGTCGGTACCGGGAGCAAGATGGGATTGTGATTGTACACGCCTGCCTCATTACTGTCTGAACACCAGATGAGAAGAGAAGGCCAATGCCGGTGTTCATACATGATCACGCTTTAGGGTTCCTAGATGAGCATTAATGGCTTCCTATACTAGTAAACTTCTAAACTCTGACACCATAGTGTACATAATGGTGCAGAAGATCCATTACTATTTTTGATGGATTCGAACATTTTCCATAATTTTTATATAATGTCAGACCATGGAATGGGATAGTGTCTTGAACACAATGACTTAGTTGCTGTCAAGGTTCTTGCAACTAACATTGGGGTTGGTGGAATAATATGAAAACAATATGACTATCTTACTCTCGACATAGATAACTTGGATTTAGGTTAGGTTTAAGGCCTATTCTTCTTCCACAAATCTGTCAGTAGTTTTCAGTTCTGATGTGTATGTAAGGTGCTTTAACCGGTAAACAATTTAACACCTACGTATTCATGTTTGTATGTGTGTACATGCATGAGTGCATATACGTATACATGTACATGTGTGTGTGGCCATCCATGCATGAATGAGTCTGTGTATGTGCATGCCCTGTGTGTGTTCTCATAATTCCCATGTTACTGACAACCACATACATCAGATTGTTTTCCAGTTCCAATACATATTTAAATAAAAAACCAGCACTCAGAGAGTGCATATACCTACACCGACCGACACCAATCAGCCTTCGCCGGCCTCTGCACCAATTTCGCTTAGCACAGCCACCACTTTCCAGCCCCCTCTCCTGCGTGCCCACTCCAACCCTTTACACACCGTCACTTATAAGGATTCTGAAGGTAATTTGAGGTCATTGGCCAGCCTCTGCCAGGCTTAAATGAACAAGTTACCTACTATGGCACGGGCATTATCGTGAATGTTTGTATTTACCTCACGGGATAGGAGACTGTCCTTGTATCCGATATATCAACGGGTTCC